>JAQQSW010000353.1:11619-31125 GCA_028646575.1 Pseudocheirus occidentalis | reverse complement strand
CTGCCTCCAGTGCAGCTGATCTGCTCTCCTATAGCCACGGTTCCCCGCCTGATGCCCCATGGCCTGAGCTGGCTGGGTTTCTGCCGGGGGTCCCAGACTGCTGTGAAGAGCCCTGCCTGCTGCGCTGCCTGTAGCAACAGATGTGCTTTCTGTCTTGTGGAGAGTGTTGGAGCTTGAAAATCTGTTTAGCATTCCATTTTATGAGTTTTTTAGCGTGTTTGTGTGGGAGCTGTGGTCCTTTGCTGCTTCTACGCCGCCATCTTGGCTACGCCCCTCCTTCATTTTTCTTTCCACCAGATTTTTTAGATTGATCTAATTTATATAACAATATAATTTCTCCTATCTATGCAAGTGTTCTTTAAATGAAATTGATTAGCTAGATGTTATCATTTTGCTTTGAAATGAAAATTTTCATTTTATAGATTAAAAAAATACACTGTTATCAGTTAATGCAGCTTGGTTCTTCAAGGTATTCTTACATTTCTGGTTCTTCTAGATAATTTTGGTACAAAGTCTTGGGTTTCCCTATTTCCATTTACCAGTATTTGACCAGGACTTTGGCATTTAGAGGTAAGTATGGTGATGAGAAAAGTGATGGTAGCAGGAATCTGCCTGGTTGTAATGTAGCTTGACAAATGGTTGAATCAATAGATGACTTTTTTTAGTCCTCGCTACCTCATGATCCACCAGGTCTTTTAACCTGGAGCACATGGGACTGATATGGTGTGGGGTTGCTGGGAACCTGATGATGTAGTTCAGGTTGCTGGAAACCTCAAAGTGTCAGGGTATGGGGGGAGGTCCCACCTGGAAAGAATTCACACACTCAAACCTTCTTCCAGGCAAAGTGCTATATTTATTGCAGCACTGATAGAGCAAGTGAGATTTCTAGTGAATCTACAACCCTCAGGTGAGGGGGGAAATTGATATTTATATATAAGAAAAGGACAGTGAAAACATCTGGAAGCGATTAAGGAGTGGTAAAGAGCCTGAGGTGGGTCAGGTGCAATAGTGAAAGGAACAAAGTAGTCTGGGATGGGTCAAGAGGACTGTGAAAGGACTATTTTAAGTACATATGTGGGCTGGGGTGGGCCAGATGCCTTGAGCAAGACACAGTGATCTGGGCTGATGAAATGTGTGGGAAAATTCAGGGACTGAATGGCTTTCAAAGACATGGTCTTTTCCTTTTAGGGATCCAGGTCCCTTCACCCATTACGACCATTATTTCAAAAGACCCTAAAACACTAAACTAGTGTCATACTCAATGTTATATTTCAAAGACATATTCAGAAGATAGGTCCATGGTTTGGGGTTCTAAGAGTTCATGGCTGGTATAGAGAAGATATATTATATTCTAGGGCAAAGGTAGTATGTGAAGACTCTAAATTGTCCTTGGGGAACTAAGTATATGAGTGTGAGTATGTAGGGAATTGCTTACTACTCACGGTCTCCTTTTCTAATATTCCACAAGCCATCCTTTTAATAATATGTTCTTGAATTTTTCAAGAATTAAAGTCAAATTCATCAGCTTATGGTTAGCCGACTCAGTGAGAGAGGAAACATATGGGGGGTGAGTAGGAAGAAAAGGGAATGGGAAGCCTCTCCTGATAGGCTTGTCAGCTCTGTCATTCAATCTGCTTATCATCTTCAATATGCATGCCACAGATCACTCATCCTGTTCTGGGAGCTATTGGTGAATTTAGAAATTCAGTGAAATTATTGAATCTTCTAAAAAAGACTTCTGTCATGTCAAACAGATGGCAGTTCTGTCTCTTCGGGTGGGAGTCTCATTAGGTCAGAAATAATTGAGATGGTCTTTCCTAGTAGAAGAAAGAGACCCTGATGGGTGTGGGTAGTGGTATGCTTCAGGCTCCTCCTGCAACCTTGGAAACATCTTGGGAAGAAAAATGGCAGTTTAGGAAATAAATCTGTCCATAGTGGGGTCATTGGTATGATTGGCTATGGAATAAGAGAAGATAGTGAGTGAGGAGTGTGGAGCAAGTGTCTGCTCATTCTTCCCTCCAAATTGGTGCAAAAAAAGCCCAAAACACAAAAGGACAGCCCATCTCATGGCAGAGAGGGACTGTAGGATACAGGACTGTACAGATTAACCTCAGACTTGTGGAGGAGTGTTGGAAAGATCTCTATGTGTTATATTAGGTTCAATGCAACCCCTAGAGAACAATTCTTTTTGCTTATTTCTATTTTTTCTTGATTGCTTTCTTCACCTCTACAACCTTAAAAAAAACCCCAAAACTTTTGTAATCTTGGTTAAATCTGGATATTTGGGAAGAAGGCAACTCCAGTTAGAAAGAATCCAAAGCAGAATTTTCTATAAAAGTTATCCCTTTTCTTCCCCTAAACAAACTTAACAAATGTTGCTATGCTTAAGGGTACCTTTTCCACAGCTCACCTTTTTTATATACTCTTTACCTCAACTAAGCACCGGAGGGGCCATAATTCTTCAGGTCTTGTCTGATATTTCCTCCAAAACATCTATCTCCTTCTCTCAGCTCATAGCACAGAGCCTCCACCAAAATTCAAGCCTCCTTACATTTCACCTGAACTATTGTAAAAGCTTCCTAATTCATCTTCCCACCTCAAGTAAGTCAGTCTCCAGTCCATCTTCCCCAGTTACCAAAGTGATGTTCTCAAAGCATAGCTATGACCAAGCTACTCCTCTCCTCAATAAACTCCTTTGGCTCTCCATTTCCCCAGGATAAGATGCAAACTACTTTACTTAGAATTTAAAGTCCTTCACAAATGGGTTCCTACTTGCCTTTTTTTGCTTATTAAACATTATTCTCCTTCACATTCTTTATATTCAAGCCAAACTGGATTTCTGGCTGCTTCTTACACATGACACTCTCTCTCCCAACTGGGAACCTTTGTCTTCATCCCTGGAATGCAATCTCTCCTCACCTGGTCCTCTTAGTTTACTTCAAAGCTCAACTAAGCACTACCTTCTACATGAGGGCGTTCCTCATTCACCTTGCCTGCTGGTGCCTCCCTTCCCAATAACCCAGCATTTATATATCCTCTATGTACTTCTTAATGTGCATGCTATCTTGAGAGAATATAAGCTCCCCAAAGGCAGGGACTGTTCATTTTTTTTCCATTTATTTCCAGCACATAGAGATGCCTGGCACATAGTAAGTGTGTAATGAATGCCTGTTTATTGTTTGATGGAGCCATGTTTGAATTCCTTTGTATTAAGACATCTCTGGGGTGGGTGGCATCTACATTTGAGTCCTTGGTCTTGCATTCTTGGATCTCCTATGCTATAGAACAAGAATTTCGGAAGTAGGAGAATATCTGACTTGTCCGAGCTGTGCATACAGGTGGTGGCAAAGTGAGATTAGAACCAGTCTCCCTGACTGCCAACCTAAGGCTCATGGCCCCATTTGTTATTGTTCAGTCATTTCAATCTTGTCTGACTCTTCATGACACCCTTTGGGGTTTTCTTGGCAGAGATGCTAGAATGGTTTGCCATTTCCTTCTCCAGCTCATTTGCAGATGAGATAACTGAGGCAAAAAGGGTTGAGTGACATGCCTAGGGTCATACCCCTAGTATGTGTCTGAGATCAGATTTGAACTCAGGTCTTCCTGACTCCAGGCCTGGAGCTTTATCCACTGTACCATCTAGCTTCTCTCATGATGCCACATACAACCCCAATTTCTACTTCCCATTTTGGGTTCTCTTGTATAAGAAACCAGTTAGCTTTGCTTGCTCTTCTCAATGATTTTTGCTAGCAATGTCTTTTTTTTTTTTAAAAATTAGACCTGTGTTTTCATTGGTGTGAGGCACTCACAATAAAGAACTCCCTCTAGCAATGCTGATTAACACTTTTTCTGCACCTCAGAATTTAGGGTGCCTGAGAGGTTAAATGAGTTTCACAGACACATAGCCAGTGTCTGCCAGAAATCAGGCTTGAACCCAGGTCTACTTGACTCTTGAGGCCAGCTCTCCATCTGGGGAGCCATGCTTCCATTTTCCTTTCTGGGGCAATTCTTGGCTTCTGAACTTCAAAACCTGCCTCTATTATTGTCTTATCCTGAAACTTCTCTCAGCACTAGGACTCCCCCAGAACATGCTACTGCTTGGTAGACTCTTTAAATTGGAATATTTGTCTATAAGGCCCAGCCCTTCTCTCACTGGCAATGTCCTCCTGAAGCCTCTGTTTTGTAGAGGGGCATAATCCTTTTTGTCCTGTCCTTGGCATCTGGATTTCAAAACTATTTGCCTATACCAGATACTTTTAGCTCCCTTTTGTGTGTTTTCTTCCATCATTAGAATGTAAGCTCCTTGAGGCCAAGGATTATCTTTCTTTTTACTTGTATTCATATCCTCAGTGCTTAGAATAGTGTCTGGCACAAAGAAAGAACTTAATAAAATACTTGTTGCCTTCTTTCTTTACATATTTCCCTCCCCCCTCCTTCCTTTCCTCTCTTCTTCCTTTCTTCCCTCATCCCTTCCCTCTTTCCTTCCTCCCTTCTTTCTTTCCCTTCCTTCTTTCTTCCCTCCCTTCCTTCCTTCTTTCCTTCCTTCTTCCTTCCTTCCTTCCTTCCTTCCTTCCTTCCTTCCTTCCTTCCTTCCTTCCTTCCCTCTCACAATGTCATCTTTTTAAATATTTTTCTTTTTTATTGTGAACTTAATAACATTTACAAATATAAACATTTCAATATACAAAGAACAAAATTTCAGATGATATGAAACTGTGAAATTATCTTTACAATTTGCATCCCCCCATTATGTATAGCTTTAAAAAATATTGTGTATTTCAGACTGAACATGGTCGTTCTAACAATGACTGGCTTGTCTGTGTTACCTTATGAATTTTATTCTGCTGTCTTCTGGTTATTCTTTTAAATGATTCTTTGATGCTCTTTATTTTCTTTTTAAAATATATGATCGGTATTTCCCATTCCCTCCAATTTCTTCCCACAGGAAAAATAAAACACTTCCCTCGTAACAAATAAGCCTTGTCACACCAAACAAACCCCCACATTGTTTTCTTCCAAAATCCTGGTTGCCCAGTTTTTCCTAGCTTTCAATCAACAGCTAAAAATCAGCTCACCTCCTCCATGAAGCCATTCTGTTATATTGTGGCTCTTCAACGTGCCCACATCTAATTTGCATTATATTAATTTACCATTATTTACATATCTCCATGATATGTGGCATGTCTCATGGGGGGGGGAAGGAGGGGAAGAAGAGCAGGTGATGTGGATCCAGCATGGGACATTGGGGAAAGTGTTGCACATGGAGTCATTAGGGAACTGAACTGGAATCCTGATGTTGATACTTGTAGATTGTGTGACCCTGGAAAAGTCATTGAATCTCCTGATTGACTGAACCAGTAAAAATCTACAGTACTATTCTTATGGGACTGCAAGGATCAACTGAGATGAGGTGTGTAAATCATTTTGCAAAGCTTAGAATGCTGTAAGTCCGTTACTATTATTGTCTTAAATATGTGTGCCTCCTTTTCCTTTTCATCCTCCAAACTCTTTAAATGGACAGTCCTTAGGTCTTTGCTCATAGCATTCCTCTATCCATCAATCAATGAACATTTACTAAGAACCTACAATGCATCAGCCACTGTACCATGTGCTGGGGATTCAGATAAAATGGAACATGCTGCCCTTGCAGAGATTTCATTTTCTTCAGGGGATGGGAGGTGGGAGAAAATACCTTACACACACATAACAAAATAGACACTATACATGATATAGATGTCCATTGGTTGGTTGTCCTTTGTGCTTGAATAGGACCACAATGACATCACTGTGTTGAAGTCAAGGTACAGTGTGTCTGGTTGTGGCTGATCAGACCAATACAAGCTTGGAATGCTCTGCCACAAGTCAGGCATAAATAGTCCATGTGAACATTTGGGGTGAATTTTCTAAATTTATACATCTCCTGTTTCTTTTGAGCTGCTGAAATTCTGCTTTGCCTGTAGAGCACAGAGCCTTCTTTGACACAGGCACGCCATGCTGGGTGGTCCTTTGCCAGTGTCTCCCATGATGCACAATCGATTCCAAAGTTCTTCAGAGAGACCTTGAGAATGTCCTTGTACTGCTTCTCCTGACCTTGTGTGAGCATCTTGCCTTGTGTGAGTTCTCCATAAAACAGCCTTTTAAAGGATTATAACGCAAATGTAAAATAAGTTGGAGGGGAGGGCAGGGAGAAGGTCCACAGAGGTAATCCAGTTAGTGATCTGGGTTCTTGACTCCCATTTCCTCTTTGCTATTCAGCACAGTCTGGAGTCCTGGAGCTGATCCCAATCCCTCCCTCCTCATTTCCCCCTCTTGGATGAGAAGCCACAGTGACCTAGGCCACCTCTGCTGCGCCAGTCCAGCTTTTCTTCCTCTTCTAGATTTGCCAGTGTGCCCAAGTTCCCATCTGGCTCATTGGCTCCTTCTTTTTTTACCTCTTGGCCCTCCAAGCAGAGGGTGATGAGACTGTCAGAAAAAATAGCAGATGGGGTGAGACTGCCGCCTTGACGCCTGCCCCGGAGTCTGATAGCTTCTGTTGACAGGTTTTCCATGGCAATTCTCAGCCACCATTGTGTCTGTACTTGGCAACTGTAATTTGATTAAATCAACGTTTTTGGCCATTTTAACAACTGGCAGCAACAAAGCCAGTGGGCTTGGCCATGTGGTCAATTCAGTTCTGTTGTTAAGATGACTGAAAATGCTGGACTTGACAGTTTTTCATCAAATCCTACAATTCTAGGACAAGAGAGTTTGGAGCTAAAATGGACATTGGAAATCCTCTCATACAAGTGTCTGTAACCTGAGGTCCATAAACTTAAAATATGTATATTTATTTTAATAACTTTATTTCAATATAATTATTTTTTGTAATAATGTGTTTATCTTATGCATTAAACAAAACACTTCTGAGGAGGGTTCCAGAGGCCTCAGGAAGGGGTCCATGATGCACAAGGCTTGCTGAAGAGGTCCATGATGCACAAATAAGGTTAAGAACCCTTGAATATACTAGCTGTGTGATCCTGGGCAAGTCACTTAACTCCAGTTGCCTAACAACAAAACAAAACCCAAAACAAACCAACAGCAAAAATGAGACCCAGAGAAGCTAAGAGATTTATCCAAGGTCACACAGCTGGATAGGAGCAGTTCCAGGATGAGAAGCAATTCAGGTGTCCTGATTCCTACTCCCTCAAGTTCACATTCCACTCTAGCCTTTCTACCTAATGCTTCATATTGTGCAGACGCTGCATATCTGTGTCTAAATATAACTTGGGAAGATGGCATGACAGAAGGCATGACCAATGCAAAGGAAAGACCATGTGAAATCATGGAAAATGCATTGGGGTGGGAACTGGAACCCTCTTCCCCCAACCCTCCAGAGACCCAGATCTTACTTATGACCTGTTAGAGGCTGGGCAATCAATCCTCTTGCCTTCTGGTTCTTAGTTTGACCATCTGTAAAATAAATAAGTTGGAGTAGATGTTCTCTAGGTTCCTTCTAACTTGGAAAATCTCTAAGTTTATGGAGAACTTTCTCTGCTTAGATGTGCCCCCTTTCTAATACTGGGGTCGAGAAATTAGACTAACACCTCCCTTTGCACGTTAATCATGTTCTACCAAACTTTTCCTCCGCGGCCATTGCAGAGAAATCATTGCAGAGGGTCTTCCACTGTTCCTTAAGGGATCAGCCATGTTTTAGAAGGGCTATTGATCAGAATGGAAGTATGTGGGGGTTCAGTTGTATGACTTCCTTTCAAGTATAAAAACCAGGAGACTTTAGCCTGGGAAATTGTCGATTTGAACAAGGTACATTTTGCAAGCTAGAAGCTAGAACTTAGCACAGTGCCTGGCACGTAGAATCCCTTTGTTGTTGTTCAGTCATTCTTTGTGACCCTATCTGGGTTTTCTTGGCAAAGATACTGGAGTAGTTTGCCATTTCTTTCTCCAGCCCATTTTACAGATGAGATAACTGAGATAAATAGGGTTAAGTGACTTACCTAAGGTCACACAGCTAGTAAGAGTCTGAGGCTGGATTTGAACTCAGGGAGATGAGTCTACTGATTCCAAGCTCAGAGCTAGATCTCCTGCATCACGTAGCTCTCCCTTGTATAGGCTTAGTAAATGTTTATTGACTATCTTTCCTTTAATTTTTTCTCAATTACATGTAAATCAACATTTGTTTGTTTTTAAAATTTTGAGTTTCCAATTCTGTCTCTCCCTTTTCTTCCTCCTACTTGAGAAGGCAAGCAATTTGATGTAGATGTGTATGCTTGACAATTAAAAAAAATTTGTTCTGCATAGTTTATCATTCTTGCATCTAAATATTATTTAATATTGAATGATAGCACTAATATAAAGTTTTATGATTTGCAAAACATTTTACAAATTTTATCTTATTTTTTTTCTCTCGCAATTATCCTGGGAGGTAGTTGCTATTATGCCCATTTTAGAGATGTTGAAATTGATATAGAGGTTATTTGACTTGCCCAGAGTCATACAACTGGTAAATTTCTGAGACTGGGTAGACTCAGATCTACCTTTACTCCAAGTCTTTCCACTGTGCCTTTTACTATTTATGCTTAATTATCATAATACAGAATTCTGTTTATAGGAAAAGAAATCTTACTTTAGTTGATTTCTTTTACTTCATTAGCCACATTGGTAAAGACACTCCTTTATGGATTAAGAGGTCCAGGTACCACTGTTTGCCTATTGGCAGCTTGATCATTATATCTAAGGGGATAGATGTAACAGCCAAACTGGCTTTGCAAACCTGAAATAAAATGATATTAAGATAAAATAGTTATGGTGTGGAGGATGTGGTCTGTGTGAATCCAAGTTATGGTGAGCCCAGTTATAATGGAATTCTAATGCAAGAAAACCATGGCAATACATATTCTGAAGACGTGCATTCCATATTTTCAGACCTTATGTGTCTAATACAACATGCTTGAAAAACAGCCAGTAGACACGCTTCTGGGCTGATTCTCACTGCCATCAGTTTATGTGTGCTCGGGGAATTTAAACTCATTTAAACATTTGCCTAAGCCAGATGGAATTAGAAAGGTAAATCTGCTACCTTCCCCCACATCCCCAATAGAGAAAATCATGATGCAGTTCAGGACCAAATATAAATAATCTTACATCAGCCAGTTTGAGCTCGACTGGTTTCATCCTTCATATGTGTCCCTGATAAATAGCATCTTTCCTCGGAGTCTACATAAATACAAAGATAGTGTCTAATTAGCAAATGTCATGCTTTGGAGTATTTTCCAAAATGGCTTCTTCTTGTTTTCACTCCAGCTGTACTTACTCAGAGTAATAGCGCAGGTTGGAGCCTGTCACTGTCGCGGCCTGTAAGCTACATGAAAGAATCAGCTTTTGGGGTTTGTTGAGCGTGGCTTTTGGGTTGTGTTGTTGTTGTTGGGTTTTTTTTTAATGAATGCATAATAAGCTGACTGACACATTTAATTAACGAAACTTATCCTGTGTGCCGATTAGGAGGTGAAAATAAGTTTAATGAGGGATTGGCAAGAGCCAATGGGCTTGAATGAATGTGTGTAGCGCTCATTAGAATGTGTTTATGTATGCATATGTAACAGGGGTGCGCAGTCTTCCCTAGGACCTGCTTTCCCAATTACTCCCCAGGTGCCAGTTAGCTATTCTTTTTGGCTCATTTGCCCCCACCCACTGGCAACTCCTTATCCTTTTCAGATCCAGCTGTTGTTAACAAATAACAGACTTAAAATTGGTAGTAAAGATCAATTTACTTAAAATAACAACCAGGAACCTTTTCATTGTTAAATTTTCCCAATACCTAGAGGGCCCCAGAAACCACCACTATTTTTCCCACCCCAGAGCCCATGCCTGGGGAGCTCTGCTCTCCAGAAGGGTGACTGCTTCTCCTGGAGCACAATTTCAGGACAACCCCAGCTATATTTTCCTTCACTCTCACTTCTTCAGTCACCTCCTCAACCTTTTTTTTTTTTTTACAATATCATTAGTTTTTCTGCGTTTGAAGAATGTAGCCAGCCCATCAGAGTTGTGCTGTCTGAAGCAGAGTTTGAATGCCTAGCAGTTTAGTTTGAGTAACTAGAGTTACTCAATTTGCCTCACACACCTCAGTGTCTGGTGTCCTCAATGTCCTGCCAGGTGATCTTCAGACTCTTTCTAAGACAATTCAAATGGAAGTGATTCATTTTCCTGCCCAGGTTTCACGGGCATACAACAATGAGGTCAGCTCAAAGGTTCTGTTGACCTTCAGTTTGATAGTCAGTCTAATACTATTTTATGTAGAATTTACACAGGGCAACTGCTCACATGGTGGTCAGAAGAAGCAATACAGGGACACTCTCAAGGTCTTTCTTAAGAACTTGGGAATTGATTGCGTGACATGGGAAACATTGGCACAGGACCACTCAGCATGGTGTGCCCACATCAGAGAAGGTGCTGTGCTCTGTGAGCAATGTAGAATTGAGACAGCTCAAAGGAAATATAGGATGTGCACATTTGGAGAATCCATCCCAAATGTTCACATGAACTATTTGTGCCTGACCATTCTGAGCTCACATTGATATGATCAGTCACAGTCCAACACTGAAACTTGACTTTAGCATAGTGATGTCATTTTGGTCTTCTTCAAGAATGAAGGACAAGAACCAACAATATTGTTGCTGATTCCTTCCCTTCCTTCCCACAACCTGCAACAATGAATCAGGGTCGGATGGGCTATTGCTTCTGAATAGAAAGTATTGACTTATTTCCCAATAGAACCACTTAGCATCCTTGTAATTTTATAAACCAAAGTACTTCTCCCAGGTCACCTACCCAATATGTCTGCTATTTCCCTTAATAGAATGTAAGTTCCTTGAGGGAAGCTACTGTCTTTAATTTTTGAACTTGTCATCACCAGTGCTTTATTTGTATAGCCACAGTGCCAGGCATATAGTAAGGGTTAGCAAGAAATGTTTTTTTAAAGACTCAATGATGATTCATTCATTCTTGATGGATTGGGAGTTGGTGAGTCCTATCCAATTCCAGCCCAAGCTAGGAAAATATTAGGATAATAATTTACTTATTAATATAGAAGTTTTGCTCATTTTAGGAATTTAGCCTTTGTTCCATGGAAGGTAAGATCTGCCCAGGGTCCTGCTTCTCAGCTTAAGTCCTTAGTTGACCCTCAGCCACCATGTTCCTCAAAGAAGGATTGTGAGGCCTTTCAACATCCTCAAATCTGTCCTTGGCAGGAACTGGAGGACCCCTTCACCTGAATGGATTGTTCCAATGTATTGAAAGAACACTAAGATGAATTCCAGCTTGGGGATTTGAAGTTCACGCTGGTGTAGGGCCGCAGTTATTTTGGGTCTTTGTTCCTGCACTCTCCATCCTTTTCTTTCTTGCTCCTACTAAGCTATTCTGTCTTTTCAAAATTCTGACATAGGGACATGGGCCTATCTATACCTCATGCACGTAGGCCATACTTGGCCCCATTGCAAGTCACTTTCAGTGACCCTCTCTCAATGAATGCATTCTCTTTCTCAAAGTTTTCTGGAGAACAATGGTCTCTTATGCATAGTGATGGTCCATTTATCCAGGATAATATTTTAGGCAAATGTAACTATAAAAGACAAACCTGGGAAGCTAGAAGTAATTGGAATTTTAAAAAAAACTATCAAATTGCCGGAGAAGAAAATATTTATTGCAAAGCCCACACATTAGTTAATAGGAATGATATGGAAAAACCTGCAAGTCTATTGCCTTAGGCATAAAAATATGGCAGCATACTGATGTTTGAAAAGTTAGAGACATAGTTTCTGGGCAATTTAATAATTTTATCAATAAGGTTAGCATGCTTATTAATAAAAAGAGTCAGTGGCACTCTTGAATGCCACTCATGACAATGGGCTCACAGTTTATATGCCCTTGGAAGAGCAGATGCTCCTGAGGGTCGCAATCAACTCTGATTGGTTAACAAATAATGAGAAAATGAGTATTATAATGGAAAGTGGCTATATTACAATGAGAGACTTGAGGTACATGACTAGGATGACCCAAGTCTTGGTCAAAGAGACTTACCAATTTCCATATCAACTGTTTGACAAAAGAGAGAATCTACATTTTTTTTCGGACCTGTCTGAGTAAACACAATGATCAAGAATCCTCCTGTTAGTCTAAACTTAAAATTTCTTTTACTGTTTCATTAGATCTTAAGTCTAGGTAAGTCTTTAAGAAAGATTTCCCACACTGGTTGGTTTCTGAATGAGAAGTAAAAAAAGGGAACAACTTCGGTCCTGATTCAATAATTAGCTACTAATACAAGAGAGAAATAATAATTTCTCAGCATACAGAGAAAAAGCAGGGAGGATAATGACAACCTTAAGTAATAGCTGGCAGTGGAGGGACAGAACCAAAGAACGATAAACAGGATGTCAATGCAGGACTATTCAGTGCAGGGGCAAACAGTTGCTATAATATCTGGGTGTAATATATCTCACAATCCAGAACAGAAAAGAAATAGTCAACCCATTAAACATTTATTAAGGGCCGACTGTATGCAGGGCACTGTGCTGAGCCCTAGAGATACAAAGAAAGGTAAAAGAAAGTCCTTGCTCTTCAGCTCTTTTTGTGGTGGCAAAGAATTGGAAATTGGGGGATGCTCATCAATAAGAGAATGACAGAACAAGGTGTGGTATATGAATGTAGTGGAATACTATTGTGCTATAAGAAATGAGGAGCAGGCAGATTTCAGAAAAATCTGCAAAGACTTACTTGAACTGATGCTGAGTGAATTGAACAGAACCAGGAGATGATCATACACAGCAACAGCAACATTGTTCAAGGATCAATTTTGATAGACTTAGCTCTTCTCAGCAATACAATGATGGAAGATAATTCCAAGAGACTCATGATAGAAAATGCTATCCATATGCAGAGAAAGAACTATGGAATCTGATTGCAGATCGAAGCACATTATTTTCTTTCTCTGTTTCTTTTTTAGTTTTCTCTTTCTTGTGATTTTCCCCTTTTATTCAGATTCTTCTTTCAGAACATGACTAATGTGGAAATATGTTTAATATGATTGTAGAAATATAGCCTATATCAGATTGTTTGCTGTCTTGAGGAGGGAGGGGAAAAATTTGGAACTCAAAATCTTGTAAACATGAATGTTGAAAACCAAAAATAAATTAAAACGAAAAAAAAGTCTTTGCTCTTAAGGAGGTCACAGTGTCACGGGGGAGTTAGCAGCAAGCAAGCAATTATGTACAAACATGATATATACAGGACATATTAGAAATAAGTAACAGAGGGAAGGAGTTAGAATTAAGAAGAATCAGAAAAGGCATCGAGGGTGGGATTTTAACTGAAACAACACATCAAAACAGAAAAGGCAGTAAATGTGGCTACTTTGCCTCTTCTGCTCTACCTGGTTTCAGCTTCAAAGAACAAGATACCCCTCCCAGGAGAAGCTCATTGCTTCTAAACTAAGCACCATGAGACTAACTCAAGTCTTAATTGACTCCACCTCTCTCAGTCTCCCCTCCCCTCTGACTGGAGAACTGGAGGGCAGAGTATTCTTTCCAATGCTTTCCATTAAAGAGGGCAGAAACTGAACACTCAGCTCATTCTAGTTTGCCTCTACTGCTCTTCCTGGTTTCTACTCCATGGAATAAGATACCCCTTGGTGTGTCCTCTCTTTTCCTGCTTCCTTTTGTGTGTTGTCTCTCCATTCAGATTGTAAGCTCCTTGAGGGCAGTAACTATGCTATTGTTCATATCCCCAGTGCTTAACACAGTGCCTGGCGCACAGTAGGTACTTAAGACATGTTTCTTGGATTGGCTTGACTTCCAAAGACCTTGGTTTGGTTTCAGCTCCGTCACTTACTTCTGAGTAACACTGGACAAGTCACTTAACCTTTATGAACCTCAGTTTCCTCATATGTAAAATAGAGATGATAATATTTATGCTACATATATCACGTAGTTTTTGTGACAATCAAATGGAATTATGTATACAAAATACTTAGTAATCATAAAGGGCAAAGTCTGTTGATATGATTGTTGTTCACTATTTTTCCTACATACTTATATACATTATCCTTATTTGATAAACACCAAAGTGAAGAAGGCAGGGACTAAAGTCACCAGCAAGGTTGGAGGTCAAAAACTCCTAAAGGGCCTAGACTGTTTTTGTCTTTCTTTGTATCCTCTGACCTAAATACAATACATGGAATATAATAGACACAGACACTTAATACTTGCCTGTTGACTTGACAATCAATGCAATGTGACTTTTGTTTAAATTCTACACTGGATTTAAATATTATTAAAACCCTGTCACACAGAAGACCAGTTAGGCTTATTCTGTTATGACACAGATAGCAGAACAAGGAGCAAGACATGGAAGCTATACAGGAGCAAATTTAGGCTTGAGGTAAGGAAAAACTTCGTAATAATTAGAGCTATCTTAAAGTGAAATGGACTTTCTGTAGTGGTAGTGAGTTTACCTTCTTCAGAAATCTTCAAGAAAAGGTCAGGTGACCACTTATTAATTATCTTGTGGAAGAGATTCTTTTTGGGTTGTGCTAAACTGCCCCTGAGGTACCTTCCAGACCTGATGTTCAGTGAATGAACATATGAACATATAAATTATTATTGTAACTTTGCAATCAATGTTCATAATGATGACCCAACATTATCAAGAAAAGCTTAAATTATGTCCCCCATATTATGTTTAATAAAGCATGGAATACCCTTAGCCCCCTAAATCTCTGTTGTAGGCATACAACAGAGAAGTCAAATACAGAAACAAAGGTCCCAAACACCCCCAAATATCCACAGCATCATTCTTTGTGGTTGGGAGTAACTAAAAACAAAGTAGATAACCATAGATGGGGGAATGGCTGAAAAAAAATGGTGATGTGTGAATGAATGGAGTGGAAATGAGAAACAGTGAACATGAGGAATTCAGAGAAACATGGGAAGATTTATATTAACTGATACAGGGTAAAATATACAGACCAAAGTGAACAATACCCATAGTGGCTATAACCATGCAATTGAAAAGAAAATCACTAAAAAGAAGTTGAATTGAGTAACTAAAAAACCAGGGAAGAATCTGGAGAAGGGGAAACAAAATATGTCTCTTCCCTCATGGCAGAGAGGTGTGAGGCTATTCAGATGTGTCTGGGGAGTGAACACTTGAAAACTTCTCAGAATGCCTCTTAGAAATTGGTGTCAGTTCTGACTGTTGGTTTCACCCTTTCCTCCCCCTCCTCCCTTTACTTCTGCTGTCAGTCAGCATCCAGCTCATTCAGGAGTCTTTTGACCTCCACCCTTGTTGGCCACACCCTTATCAGCATTAGGCCCTTTAGGGTTTTTTGACCTCCAACCTTGCTGGTGACTTTAGTCCTTCCCTTCTTCACTTTGGAGTTTATCAAATAAGGATGGGTACATTTGATTTGGCCATTCCCCATTTCCCTGTTCTTTGTAAGCCTACCTCCCAGCCACTGAGGGATAATGTCCAGCTTCTTTGTTGCCATTGGGGAAGATTTTGGAGCCGAGGAAGTGAAGAGGGGAGGGAGTTTGACTGCTTTAGGGTATAAATTCTTCTTCTGCCTTTGGAACTCTTCCTTATGACCAGTTCGGGGAAGACTGTCCTCTTCTCCCCAGGGAAGAGAATACAATTTCCTTTTCTTATCCTAAGAAATCTCCATATTCTAGATTAAATTTTGGATGGGGTTTTTCATCACACACAGAACATTGTGTCTATTGTTTTTGGTCAGATATATTGCTGAATTGTTTTTTTAGCTCTTGTAAAGGAGGGTTCAATGTGGAGGCAGTGGATAGAAAAAGTGGTGTAAAAATAAAAAAAAAGTAGATAAATTCTACTTTGAAAAAAGGGCAGAGAAGTGGAAATGAATTTAGAAAGTATACATAATTTAAATAATTAAAATACATATGTTTGAGATTTTAAAGGGGAAAATCAATTTTTTGAAAAACTTGTTTACATGGAACACATCATTACATGGAACAACCATTCTGGGTCAATTAGGTGTTACTGTGTTAAATTATGTAGCATATTTGTAAAATATTTCTGTGTATATTTGTAAAATATTTAGAAATCATTAAGAATAGTTAATCCAAAGAAGCAGTGGGGCCAAAGCATTTGTGTGCCCCAGGCAAAGTTTTAAAATGAGGCCTCTTGTGGATTACTGTCCTGTACAGGTTTTGATTCTTCATTTTAACATCTGCAAGTGAATTTATTATAAAATAAATAGCACTGTGATATAGAAAATAGGATTTTTCTGGTGTTAAAAAATTGTAAAAAGTGATCTTTGTGCCTGTTCCTTCTCTCAATATGTGTGGCACTCTAGGTGGCTGCCTAGTGGCCTGCTCCTATTGGTCCTGACTTTGTAGAGTGGAATGAGAAAAGGACTTTTTCAGTACTGAAGTCCACAGATAATCCAACCACTGCATTTTAAACAATGGTTTCCACTTTTCTCCACACTATAGTGGAAGAAAGAGAAATGGAAATCAAGATGATGGATGTGACTTTCATCTTATTCCCTGTTACTCCTGAATGAAGAAGTTAGTAAGCAGTGGAGGGGGTGGGGTTTAATTTGAAGGATTAGTTAATGGGGAAAAAGAGAAAAAATAATAAGAGAAGCCAGAGCAGGGAGGGGTGTGGAGGATACATGTTAGATAGCACGAAGGACATTGTCCAACATATTTGCCCTTTTAGGGGCTATGAAGAGCAGAATACACAAGAAGAGCAAAAGTGGATTATGGCTCTGGAGTCCCACGTCAGACTGGTTAATGCCAGGTTGTTCGCCAAGATAGATACATGGGGAGAATAAAAGAGCAGGAACCAAGGGAGCATCTGGGAACATCACCATGGCATTATCTAAGGCAGGAGTGGGGACTGTGTGGCCTAGAAGCCACATGTGACCCTTTAAGTCCTCAAGTGTGGCCCTTTGGTCCTCTAGGCCCTCAAGTATGGCCTTAAAGGGCACTCAAGGACCTAGAGGGCCACATGTGACCTCAAGGCCTCAGGTTCCCCACCTCTGATCTAGGAGATATGGTGCTCATGCTTGCTTTTGCTTTTTTCTTCACATCCACAGTTTGGTTTGGGTGTTGATTCTCTGGTAGACATGGTCAGACACAGAAGTGGTGTCTTCATTCTCTCATTCATATTGTAGTAGCACCTTCACTATCTCTCCAAAGCAGCAGAGCAGGTTGGATAATCATTCTTTTTTAATAAATAAATAAATAAATTTTTAGTTTTCAACATTCACTTCCAGAAACTTTAAATTTTCTCTGCCTTCCTCCCCAGGACAGAATGCAATCCAAATAGATTCTACATACACATTCTTACTGAACATATTTTCACATTAATCATGTTGTATAGAAGAGTTAGAATGAATGGGAGGAACCATGAGAAAGAAAAACAAAACAAAACAAAAAAGAGAGAGCAAATACCATGCTTCGTTCTGTAATCAGACTCCATACTCTTTCTCTGGATGTGGATGGCAATTTCTACCATGAGTCTTTTGGAGTTGTTTTGGGTCCTTGCATTGCTGAGAAGAGCTAAATCCATCAAAGTCAGTTGGACAGTCATTCTTAAAGGGGATGACATTAAAGTGTCACTAGGAATTGTAAGGGACAGCTAGGTGGCACAGTGGACAAATTGCTTGGCTTAGAGTCAGGAAAACTCCTCTTCATTACTGCAAATCTGACCTCAGATACTTACTAGCTGTGTAACCCTGGGCAAGTCACTTACCCCTGTTTGCCTCAGTTCCTTATTATATGAGTTGGAGAAGGAAACGGCAAACCACTCCAGTAACTCTGCCAGATAAGATCATGAAGATTGGGACACAACCCAACAACATGAAGAAGAAGGAGCTGTGTAGAACCATAGCTCCTCTCCTCAAGGAGGTCCTCAAAGCTTGACTTTTCCAGCACATAGATCAGTCATACTTCCCATACTGAGGAGCCAGTGGAGTCAACGACATTATGAAGTGGAGAAAGGACAGTCCAGAACGCATTAGCACCCATCCCCACTAGACATGCAGGAATGTATGTCTGTGGAGGAGACTGGCTGGAGAATCCCTCAAGAGAAGAGCGGAGATGTGCTCCCTTTTTGTCTGCCTTCATCTACTTTCTGCTTCTATCCATTTCTTGAATAGTAAGTAGAATAAAAGGGAAGCAAAATAAACTATTTCTCCTCGCCCCTCTAGCTATAAGAGTATAGCCAGCCCCTTAGAATGATCTCTTTAAGCCCTGTTTTGGGGTTTCCCTTTTATATGTTTCAAGTTGTATTAAAGCTATCTAAGCTATGGCTGCGCTATTTTACTTGAATGTAAACAGAGAGATTTGGAAGGAAAGGAGGAAAACCAAAGGGGAGGAAATCTAAATGAAGGAGTTTGTAAATCCAAGCTGAGTTTCCATTGTGAATTGGCTGGGGGGTTGAGAACCGCAAATTTGACAGAGATGAGGGTATATTTTAAAGACAGAGAGAACAGTCCTTAGAATCAAATACTCCTGGCGCACATGAAGCCCAGAAGGAGTTAAGCAAAGATGATGGCAGGCATTTTTCCCTCCTTTTTCTCTGGGAAGCCACTCTGGGTTTAAAAGGAAGGTCATCCTTTTCAAAAAGAGGGGTAAATAACAGTCGCTCTGAAGAGAAAGCCATATCCTACAAAGGAGCCCCCTCCTCTCTATGGAAGCTACCGCACATAAAGAGGAAGACCAAATACATTTTTGTACTTGCATAGACAGACCCTAACCTCCCTAACATGCCCCCTCTCCCCACCTTACAAATGACTGACAGCTCGGCTTGCCTTGCTCACCAGCACCACCTGGTGGGCTTACAACCACATCGCAACAGACAATAGTCTGCCATGATGGACCCACTACACTAAAGAAACCAATGGAAAATATCTGCTACTGGTCTAATTGTATCACCGTGATTGGCGTGCTAAAGCAAGGAGGAAGAAAGAGTAGTTCTTTTGGATCATTTGATGTCAATTTTGGTAACTCTAGGTGCTTTCCATTATTAGCACAGCAAGAATAGGAACCAGGTGTTTAAATTTAATTAAATTTAAGAGGAGAGGCAGCCTGGGATGGTGGTTAGAGGGCTCGGTTTGGAGCCAGAAGAGCGGAGTCTCGAGTACTACACTGACTCCTGCTCCCTCCCATTCAAAGGTACATTCCTTCAGAAAAGGCATTGTTTCATTCCTTGTATATGATTCCCCAGTGCCTAGTGCTATGCCCTTAGTAAATACTTGTTGATTGACTGATTATATGAACCTAGACAAATCACTAAATTCTTAGAACTTTAGGCAGCATGGTTATAAGTTACAGGTATATAGAGTTTCTGTACCAATAGTTCCATGAACCAGTGAAATGACGGGTCTGTCCCTATCCTCTAAAAACACTTACCATATGTAAGCTTCCCTGCCAGGTTCTAGGGAAACAGAGACACAACAAAACAAAACAAAACAAAACAAAACAA
>JAQQSW010000353.1:0-11119 GCA_028646575.1 Pseudocheirus occidentalis | reverse complement strand
AGAGAGAGAGAGAGAGAGAGAGAGAGAGAGAGAGAGAGAGAGAGAGAGAGAGAGAGAGAGAACACACCAGAGAATGTGTTCCTTTCCCCAGGCATCTTATGCCTTATGACAGTACCTGGTACCTCCTCCATTGGTGGACATTGTCCAATAAGGGACAACTCTATTGATAAGGTGATTCTGTGATATTTAGGTTGCATCTTTGATCATCTGATACTCTATCCCATTATCTGAAGTTTATGTGTGAGAGTCCCAAATATACTAATGTCCTCAGTACCCAGTGGAAATTTCCCTTCTTCCCTGTGCTTTTGTGGAGGATTTGGTATAGATGGGGGATTTCACAGACTCAAGGGACAACTGTAATAATGGGAGGTAGTGATCACCAATGTAGACCCCAGCTTGATCAGCCTGTGTTACAGTGGCAGTTCAGTGCTACTAGCTGTAGTAGGTTCCACCCCTGCTCTATTCCACCATAGAATCTTCACCCATTTTTTTTTAGAGCCATTCAGGGGGAGCATAAGCTAACCTTCACTGGCAAGTATGAACTAGCATAGAAAAACAGATACATAGACAAGGCACTTATTAAGCACCTACTGTGCACACTTTAGCACAGTGCTAAGGACATCAAGTATATGAATACTAATTAGAGCCCAAATACCTTCATCTCTCCTCTTCCCACCTTTTCAGCTTCCTTCTTCCTTTAATATGTGTTACTTGAGGATAGGTAAGAACGAGTTCATCTCTCTTCCTGGCACACTGGACAATGTCTGACACATGTATGTAGTTAATGAATGCTGGCTGACTCTATTTGACTTGGATGCAGTCTGAAGTTGCAGGGTGAGGAGGAGATATGGGGGATGATGGTAACGGTCTGATTGGAGGCAGAAACTCTTAGGCAGTCAGGACAGATCAGGCCCTTTCTAACAGAGGGAAGAAGGGAGACCAATTGACAAAACAGTTAAAGTGAACCATGAATACTTAGATATAACCACTAGATGCCAAATGAATTGTACTTATTCCTATGATCATCCTTATCTGGCTTACTTATGACTAGTGTAATCAAAGATGCCTAGAGTCCTAGACTGGGGCCCTTAATGCTACACATAAAAAAAAGTTTTTGTTGTTTTTCTTTTTTTACATCACTATAGTTTCCCTAGTATGCTTTCCTCTCCCCTTCCCAGAGAGCCATCTCACATAACAAATAGTATTTTAAAAAGACAAATAAAAGAAAAAAGTCAGCATACCTGATCAATATTTTGAAAAAGTCTGAAAACTGCAGTGCACAACACTTGTAAATATCCTGCCTCTGCAAAAGAATGGATCGGGAATATTTTTTCATATCTCTTTTTGGAGATATGAGAAAACATTTGAGATATGTTCTTAACAAATTTGTAACATTCGTTTTTCAATTGTGTTTGTTCTTTCCATTTACATTGCCATAGTTACTAAGTATATTGTTTTCTTGGATCTGCTTACTTCACTCTGCATCAGTTCATGCAGATCTTTCCGTGCTTCTCTCTATTATTTCTTAGAGCAAGGCAATATTTCATTGCATTCATGTACCACAATTTGTTTAGCCATTACCCAATCAATGGGCATCTGTTTTATTTCTAATTCTTTTCTATCTCAAAAGTACTGCTGTAAATATTTTGGCATATACAGGGATTTTTTTTTCTTATCATTGGCCTCGTTGGAGTATAAGCACACTGATGACATCTGAGTCAAAGGGTATGGACAGTTTCCATAATTTCAAATTGCATTCCATGATGGTTGTGCCATTTTGTAGCTTTACCATCAATGTATCAATGTGCCTGTCTTCCCACAAATCTCCAGCATTAACTATTGCCATCTTTTGTCATTTTTATCAATTTACAAAGTGTAAAGATAAATCCCAAGGTTGTTTTGATTTGCTTTTGAATGGTGCATTTGTAAAGAGTACCATCACCATTTGTTTAAACCACCAGGCAGCTAGGTCATGCAGTGGATAGACTATCAAGTCTGGTTTCTGGAAGACCTATGGTCAATTCCAGCCTCAGACACTTACCAACTGTGTGACCCTGGACCAGTCACTTAATCCTATTTGCCTCAGTTTCCTCATCTGTAAAATGAGTTGGAGAAGGAAATGACAAACTACTTCAGTATCTTTGCCAGAAAGCCCTAATTGTGATGACAAAGAGTCAGAAAAGGCTGAAACAACTGAACCACAATAAACAATACAAACCAGCTTAGGTTATTCAGAAACTACTTAGGTAAATCTGCAGCCTGGGTGAGCTCATCAGATCCTGGAGCATTTCCCATGTGCTGTGGCATGTTACATATCAGAACAAAATGGAATCAGATGGCTATGTCATATGCTGGCACGTGTGATTTTTGTAGATTTTTCATATTAATAAATGATAAGAAGAGGTAACACGGTTCAGTGGCTAGAGTGGACTTGAAATAAGGAAGAATAGGGTTCAAATCCCATATATGAAGTCTATTAACTGTGTGACCCTAGGCAAGGCACTCGACCCCTTTATGGCTCAGGAAGCTTCTCAGGACTTACCTATTAGATCTTATAGATGTAGTCTATGGAAGGAATGGTCTTGGTTCAGACAAACTAGCTTTCTTGTTCTTCTCACACACAACATCCCATTTCCGCAAAGATACTGAAGTGGTTTGCCATTTACTTCTCCAGGTCATTTTACAGATGAGGAAACTGAGGCAAATAGGGTTAAGTGATTGTAAGCACAAGTAAGGTGGGATTTTTGTTTTTTCCTTTTTGGAGTTCAGTTTCCCCGGCTCAGGATAAATTGCAAATATTTGAAGGATTAATCAATCGCCTTTGAACTCTGATAATTCACAGTTGTGCTGACTCATATAGGTTTCCAGTCTTCTCACTCTGAGCCAATCAGGGGCTGAGTCTTTGTTATATATTCTTGGAGGTTGGCATTTTGCTTTGGGGTCTTGCTCAGGAGAAGGACCTTTTGATTCCCTGGACCAGAATCAGGTTTGTTTAGAGGCCCCTCACTATTCAGATGTTGGTGCTTTCCTGGCGTATGTAGGTGGTTTTATTATTCTGTTTAGACAGTTGGAGCCCTATCTATTGGATTCTTTCTTGGACTAATTATCTGTACTTATCTGTCTGTTAATTAAAGTAAGATCATTAACCCCTTTAAAGCAGTCTTTCCTTTAGAAAAGCAGATCAAAGAACCTGTGCTAGCAGCCCACCTTGTGTGCTAGTGTAGTTGCTAATACAATGACTTACCCAGAGTCACACAGCTAGCAAGTGTTTGAGGCAGACTTTAAACTCATAAAGATGAGTTTTCCTGACTCCAAGCCCAGTAACTAGCCTAACTTGGGGCTAGTTTCCATCGAAAGTAAAGGATACTATTCTTGAAACTTGGGTAGCTCAGAAGACCAAAGGTTCAGGTCACTGATATCACTTCCTTGTTGCCTGAGTACAATGCAGGCAAGGGGAGGAGTTCCTGGCACTCCCTGGGATGTTTGAATGGTGCAAAGTGAGAAGCAACTAGAGCAAGGGAGCCTTACCCAGTGCCTGTCCTTATTGAATATCTTCTTTCTTTGACTAAGTAAATCTTCCTGTGGGGACTATTGAATGACCTGTGAGGGCCTCATTTCATTCCAACATTGAACAGGGTTGTGTTAAGATCCTACTGTTGAGTCAGAATTTGGATAATTAGTGACAATTGAAGTATAGGGAAGTCAAAGTAAGAGGAAACCAGGGGCCCTACAGTAAGGAGGCCCAGAAGAAGGAAAGAGACCTGGAACAGAAGTACCTTGGAGAGCTCTAAAG
The DNA here is from genome assembly GCA_028646575.1 of Pseudocheirus occidentalis. Lineage (NCBI taxonomy): Eukaryota > Metazoa > Chordata > Mammalia > Diprotodontia > Pseudocheiridae > Pseudocheirus > Pseudocheirus occidentalis. The sequence continues at coordinate 7,326 of JAQQSW010000353.1, read as the reverse complement.
GGGACAGAAGTGGCAACAAACCCAACAAGCTAAAGATTCTCATGGAAAACTTTGGTTACTGAGCCTGAAGTTAGTCATAGGATCATGATTCCCAGGTCTGGAGGTGACTTCAGATGACAGATATCTGGTGTAATTGCTTCATAGAAGGAGGAGCTAGGCGGCACAATCTACAGAGCTCTGGACTTGGAGTCAGGAGGGTCTAAATTCAAACCCTGTGTCAGGCACTTACTAGCTGTGTGATCCTGGTCAAGTCACTTAACCTTTTCCACTGTTTTCTCATCTACAAAATGTGGATAGTAATAGCACCTCCCTTGTTGTGAGAGCACAATTTATAAAGTTCTTTGTATACCTTAAATTGTTATATGAATGCTAGCTATTATTATTACAAATGATAAAACTGAGACCAAGGCAAATTAAATAACTTTGATAAAGCCACAGAGATGGTAACTATCAGAGGCGGATTGAATTCAGGTCCTCTGATTCCAAAGTGAGTATGCTTTCTTTATCACTCTATCTCTTAATTTTCTCCTTCTTGCATTTGGATGTCTCTTCCCTCCCCCTTTCTCCTGCCTCCCCTTCTTCCTCACTCCCATCTAAAGGGCCATTGAATTTCATTTTAGGCAAAAGCTAAGGAGTAGGCTGGGTCTGTGGAGTTTCATTTGCTCTTTCATGAGACAAAGTACTTGTGGTGGTAGAGAACTAGTGACCATAGTACAATCTCAAGTCTTTAATAAACTTTGGGGTTCTCATTGAGATATGTCGTTGAGGTTTCCAAAGGACCATTGAGTAGTTAGCTGTGGTTTCTATAGGTCATCTCCTGGTTCCAAGATCTCTTAGCCAATGTCCATCTCGGGTCAATACTCCAACAGAAACACTTACTGTTAGGTCTAGAACTCTTTAGTTTTTCTATTCTAACAGCAAAGAGCCTTGACAGGTTGGAAATGATGCCACCTGTCATGCCAAGCCTCTAGGGACACAAGCTAGTTGATATTTTCATTGATTTCCTCAATCACTCCCAGTAAAAGAGACCCTAGGCTTTATTTTTTCCTCACTGTGGTCTGTGATTTGTTTAGGGAAGAAAGGTAGAGTAACCTGCAGGTTTGGGGACCAGAAGTAATTCTCCCTATATTGCATGGGTTCTTAGCCCAAGGTCTATGAAATTGTTTTTTAAAAAATATTTTGGTAACCATATGTCAACATAATTAATTCCCTTTGTAATCCTATGTATTTTTTGTGCATCAAAAACATTATTCTGAGAAGAAATCTATAGACTTTGGAAGTCTTTTCAAAGGGGGTCCATGATATAATAAAAGTTAAGAACCTCTGCTTAGGGGTAATTATATACTTAGAAACCCTGCATATATACATACACACATTTTAATGTATCTGTGTTATATGTGTTGTGGAGATATATATGTGTGTATATCTATATCTATATCTATATATCTATCTGCATGTGTATCTTTTTTCTTTTACCCCACAAAAGACTGAATCAATTTGCTGGTGTTACTGTGTATCCTAGAGCTGGAATTCACCATATGAACCATGTAGTTCAACATGTACCTGAAGTCTAAATTCCTTTTACAGCACTTTTAACCACATAGCTATTTAGACCCTTTGTGACAGGAATCTCTCTCTCATGATTCAGTTTAGTCTACACTTAGTCCTAATTTTCAGGAAGTTCCTTCTTATTCTGAGCTCAAATCTGCCTCCTTATCTACCCAAGAGTCCTAGTTATGTCTTCTGAAGCCACCTAAAATAAATCCAGCTAATTTTCCATATGACAGCCTTTTGAAGAAAAAGTGCCCTAATTCAAACCTTCTCTTTCCCTTTTCTAGGCTAAATAATCTTCAGTTCTTTCAGTTATTTGTATGATAGAGCTTCTACTTTCTTGAATACCCTAATTGCCCTCCTTTCTTCCATTTAAGCCAAACATTTTGTGTTTTTGGATGAGTATTGTCTCTCTTAAAAATGTGATTTTCAGACTTGAATACTATACTCCTGATGTGGTTTCATGAGGATAGTACAAAGTGAAGCTATTAGTTCCCTTGTTCTGAACACTATGCTTCTATTAATGCAACCTAGGAGTATATCAACAAACTTGTTTTTTAATATCCACATCACATTACTGACTCTTGCTGAACTAGGGAACTTGTGTAACACCTTGATGGGAAGAGGGCAAGAGGCAATAGCATAGGGGGAAGTGGACACCTAAGTCTAATGAATGAGTAATGGATGTTACCTCCTTGGCAGGAGGTCATGTCAGACTCTTAGCTAGCAATTTGCCTTTTTGTACAGTTTTCTCAAGTCCTAGTCTCAACAGTCACAGAATTTGCCTTCCACAGCAAAAATATAAGTCAGATCTCACCACCAATTGTTTCCAAATGGAAGCAAATGTTTGAATTGTTGGGGCTGAAACAAATAGCTCTCTTTAGGCTGTTAAGACAGCCAAATGCTTTCAAGATGCTTTCGAGGTCAGTGACTGGGTGGGAATAGAAGCCAGATGTCCAGGATCCCAGAGCTGTTACCTCATGACATGACCCTCAATGGCATTAAAAAGGAGGATGTATGGAGAGACCAAACAGATCTTATTTTTTTTTACCTTCCTCTGTTTGGAAGAAGGGGAACAGGAGAGCAGCTAAAGCTGGGGTTGGGCTGGGGGGAAGGGAGAAAAATTGCCCAGAAGAACGTGTGATCATTTATTTGAGGCTCTTATAATCTGTTTTCAGTCTGACCTTTCTGTAGTCCTTCATATCTGACAGCAAGACCTCAGCCTCCAGCAAGAAGGAAATATCCTGCAGTTACTTTGTAGATTGCTTAAACAGAACCACTATAACACTCATCAGCTCAACCTACTCCATGAACTTTGACATGGTTTCTCTCTCTCTCACTCTCTCTCTCTCTCTCTCTCTCTTTCCTCCCTCTTTCTCTCTCTCTCTCTTTCTTTCTTCATCTTCTTGTTTTATTTCTGTTTGTCAGGCTGGGGAGCCTTTGAAGCTCTCTACAGAACCCACTGTTTGAAGAACATGTGGGTGTTGGGGGTGGGAAGGTAGGGTGGATGCAACCCGTCAAAATATTCTATTCTGTACCTAGCTAACTTTCCCCCTTCTTTCTTTTCTTGAAAAGGTGTTTGACATGGTGTTTTTATACATGGCCTGCCTTCCAGATGGGAGAGTGACAGCTATTGTCGGAATACAGGGAGGGAATTGTGATTACTTAATGATAACATGTCGCTGCTTGTCGTTTCCTCTCTGTTTGTCTCTTAAATGTGCATCTCCATCATAGCAACGCGCTTTTGGACTTGGCTCCTGGGGATGTGGCTAGGAACCTGTGCAGAGAGTTTGCAGAGGCCCAGATTCATCAGTCTAGGGAAGACAAAGGCACATACACCAAAATGGGCTTGTTCTCTTGCTTTGTCCCACATTTCATCTTCAATTTGTAGCAAGTTACATTTCTAACAGTATCTCTATGCACCAAGAAAAATACGCATGAGCTCACAGGGTCCTAATGTTTTTGTATGACAGTTTGCCTCTTATGATTCTTTTAGGTTAACCAATTCATGGAAGCAGTATACACAATGGTAAATTGGTCACGCCTCAATTATTTTCATCCTAGAGGACTTTGTTTTTTCTATATTTTTTTCTGTAAAAAATCTATTTCATCTATTAGAAATATCTAATATAGATGCTGGTAGGGACTGTGAGAAATGTACCCTTATAGAGCTGGAAGAAGTTTATAGAGTATTTAATCTGAGTTATTCATTTTCTACATAATCTTTATCATGAAACAGACGTAGTCCAAACAAATGAAGAAAATTACATTCCTGCACTAAGGCAAAAGTATGAAAGAATCACTTTTCAAGTTAGAGTATTTCCACTAAAGGTGAGGAAAATTCCTGTGATCCTATGTTACCGGTTATGAAATTCAAAGGTTCATCTCTGTCTTTTGTGGCACCCTCCCCCCATCCCAAAAAATCCTTTTGATTCCTCTGCTAGGAAAAAAAATGAAAATACTTTTGATGCAAATGCCTGAGAGCTCACAGGGGGAATTATAGAGTCTCAGATTTGAAAGAGACCTCGGAGGTCTTCTGGTATAGTCTCTATCTGAATGAGAATTCTCTCTACAATATACCCAATAAATAGTCATCCATTCTTTGCTTGAAGGCCTCCCTAGAGTTGGACAATTCACTTTATCCTACTGTAATCCATTCTACTTTCAGATATCTCTGGTTTTAGGAAGATTTTTTTCCTTAAAGTGTGCCTAAAAGTGGCACCAAGAGCTCAATATAATATTTCAGTTGTGGTCTGACCAAAGAAGAATACTATTGGACTTTCTTATTTTCTGGTTTAGCCATAGCGCATACCAAGGTAGCTAAAAGCACATTTGCACATCATGGGCTCTTTTCCAGTGAAGCAGTAAGTACTTGTACTCTCCCATAAGGATCCATTATATTCTTTATCAAATGTTCTTTTGCTTTAAACTAGGGTTGCCCTTGTCTGCCCGTCGCTCTGCTTAACAAGAAGATTAAATGGTTGCTGATATAGATGGTTTCTTGTTTGTATTTTTTTTTGTTTTCTTAAAGCCTCCTTGTTGTGATGATTGTTGTGCTTTGGTTACTCTAATTTAAGGAGTAGTAGTATTAGAGTCAGTGTCCTGATTTTTGTCCATTTCCCATTTGTCTTAGTCCAAGGTTTATTTAAAAAGGTCAAGTTGGAGCTATTGTAATCCATCTCTTCCTTCCAATATCCCCATGTCTTTCCTTTCTCTTCCTTCAAACCAAATAAATTTACTTCTTCATCTCATATTAATGTGAGAATTGCAGGGACATCTTGCAATCTTCAGAAACTTTTTCCAGTGCTGTCTTGGTTGATGAGAAAGAAAAGAACCCCTTAATAAATTTAGGATGGTGTGTAAGGTACTCAAGTCAGTCTTCCAATTCTTTCCATGACAAATATTGATGTGTATCAGGTGAGCAATAAAAGGACTTGTATTTGTTTTACTCTTGAATACTTATGGGGACCCTGACAGGGTTTCTAAATGTCACGAAGGCTGGTAAATGTTTAGTTACCACTTACAAATCTGTGTTATGATAATACATTATAACAATTGTGGTAGGCACCATGCTATCATGGGTATATCGTTGGACTGGCAGCCAAGAGACCAATCAGATCTAGTTCTGTCTTACCTCCTAATGAGCTGTGTGATTTTATACAAATCCCTTCACATCCTTCGGCTTCATTTTTCCCCATCTTTAAAACAAGAGAGCTAGACTAGATACTCTTAAAGGTCTAGTGTAGTTCCAACATTCTGTGTTCCTATGATTCTAGTACAGTGAAAGAAAATTTGCATCAGTGTTCTGATGCAAATACTTAACAAAATAAATAAAATACAATTAAATATAGATAATGTTAGCATATGGTTTTCTAAGCCTGCAGGGATACTTATATGTAGTTTAGAAACCCTTTCTCCATTTGAGTTTGGTATCACTTGGCATTGAATGTGTTAAATGGTAAATTTTGTTCTTTGGTATTTAATTGAGTGTGTGTGTGTGTGTGTGTGTGTGTGTGTGAGAGAGAGAGAGAGAGAGAGAGAGAGAGAGAGAGAGAGAGAGAAAGAGAGAGAGAGAGACAGAAAGAGAGAGAGAGAGAGAAGGAGATTGACTGAGATTCTTCTAGTTTGTTAGTTGTGCCTAATTCATTCACGTCTTCTTTGTTTATGAGCATACTTTGAGATTTTTTTGGAAATATTTGAAGTTTGCCATAGGCTTATTCGGAGGGATGGAGGGCTGTAGTGATAGCCACCAGTGATTCCTCTTTCCGTAGTGTGTAGCTTAATGATTGAGTCTTTGATGCTGGCAGAGACTTAACAGTTAAACATAAGAGTGACTGCTCTCTGCAGAAACTTGCACTGTTGTGTGGGCTGAAACCAATTAGACCCAAATTAATTAGCAAGAAAATGATGGGGCAGCTTGCTGAGATGTTCACAGTGCCATCTGAAGAAAGAGGTATATGAATGAGGGACTCAGTGGGTCTCTGCTCTCTACTAATGACTGAGGCATTTCTAAATATGGAGGCAAATTCAGCTCATAGTTTGATAGGCAATCCATGCTTCCTTTAATCCTTGAAAGGCTTAGTGTTTTCAATTATTATTTGACAATTCAATGTCTCACTCCCCAAAGTTCTGTTCTCAGACCTTTTCTCTCTCCCCCTTTTCTTTTGATGACCTCTCTAGTTCTCATGGATTTAAGTATTATCTTTATGTAGACGTTCCCAGATATGGATACTTAGCTCTTGTATCAATTCTCAATGAAAAGAACACCCATTTCCCACCTAACTGTAGTCTTGTGGACTTCTCCATCAGCTGGACACCTGCTCCCCTCAAGGTATCTTTCGTGTGCTATCTTCCCCCTGGAGATTGTAAGCTCCTTGAGAAAGACCGTCATTCTTTTTTTTTTTTTTTAATAATTGTATCTCTGGCACTTGGCACAGTGCCTGTCATAGTAAGGGCTTAATACATGTTTATTGACTGACTTCCTAAATCCAGGCCTTTTTTGTTAACTGCTTATTAGACGTTTATCACTGGATGCTTCTTCATTGGCTTCTCAACATGTCTCAAATAAAATTCATCATCTTTACTCCCAAACCTACATCTCATCTGAACTTCCTTTTTTTTTTTTTAAAAAGCACCACCATCTTTCTGGTCCCTCAAGTTTGTAAACTTGTCATTATTGTTTCTTCATTCTTCCTCACTGCCCCTCTGCCCTCAGTTGTCTACCAAGTCTTGTCATGTCTGCCTCTACAACAGCTCTTACATCTCTCCACTGCCCACCACCCAAGGTAAGACCCTTATCCTTTCTTATATGGACACTAACCATCAAATTGATCTCTCTGCCTCAAATCACTCCCTTTTCTAATTGATCTTCTGGCACAGTCCGAGCATGTTCACACTCTTCTCAAGAAGATCCAGTGGCTCCTAATTGTCTTTCAAATTAAGTACAATAAGAAATGAGGTGCAGGTGGATTTCATATTTACCTGGAGAGACTTATAAAAACTGATACTGAGGGAGAAGAGCAGAACCAGGAGAAATTTGTACATAATTACAGACAATGTGTGTGTGATGACCAACTTTGATAAACTGGACTCTCCTCAGCAACGAAGGGTTATAAAACAACTCCAAAAGACTCATGATGGAAAGAGATGTCTATATTCAGAGAAAGAAGTAGAAAGGACAGAGTTTGAATGTAGACTGAAGAAAACTACCTTCTCTCTTTCTTTTCTTGTTCAGGTTTTGTTTCCTCTTTCCCATTGTTCATTCCATAGGTTACA
>JAQQSW010000352.1:0-48554 GCA_028646575.1 Pseudocheirus occidentalis | reverse complement strand
TTTCTCCCTCTCTCTCCCTCTCTCTCTTCCTCTCCCCCTCTCTCTCCTTCCCTCTCTCTCCTCTTTCTCTCCCTCTCTCTCCCTCTGTCTGTCTGTCTGTCTGTCTTTCTCTCTCTCTCTCTCTCTCTCTCACTCTCTCTCTCTCTCTCTCTCTCACTCTGTCCTTCTGTCTCTGCCTGCCTGCCTTGGTCTCTGCCCCTGTTTCTCTTTCTTTCTGCCTGCGCCTCTCTCTGACTGCCTCTCTCTCTCTCTCTGTCTCTGCTGGACTCTCCCTGAGCATTACAGGGTGTGGACCTTCTGGGCTAGTTCATTGTAGGAGCCTGTTCTTTGTTCTTTCTGATGGGGACTTGACAAAGCTGTGGCCTAACCTGCTTTCCTTCTGCTGCTCAAGTTTCTTCTTTTTTTCCTTCTGCTGGAATTCCTATCTCTTGACCTCTCATTTGTTGGGCCTGTCTGGTTTTCCTACATCAGTGGTATTGGACTGGAGCCTCAGCCAAAGTTACTTAGACTTTCTAGTTTGATTTAAAACCCATGAAGGCTTCTCCTTAACTGGACATTTCAGTCCTAGGCTTTAAACTCTGCCACTTCAGCCCATTTGACTGTCAGTATTTTCTGCTGACTCTTGGTCCTCTTATGTTGAAGTGGGAGGTCCGAGGACCTGAATTCTAGAGACCTTGGAGGAGTCACTTGTGGACCTTGGCTTTCTTGTATCTAAGGTGAGAGTCCTTCCAGATCTGCAGACTTCGGACTTGAGGCCCCAGTTAGAACATGCAAAAAGCTATTCTCAGCTTTTCTGGCTGTACAAAATCTGGTAGCAGGTGTAGTCTGGTAGTTGGTTGACCCCTGTTCTGTGATGTCTGCTACTTTGTGTTCATTTATCATGGAAGGACAGATGTGGACAATTTAAGCACATTGAGACTTCATCAACAACTAGAAAAAGATCTGGGGGTTTTGGTGGACACCATATGATGGGGCAACTAGAAACGCCTCTGTGATGGTGAGCTGGATGAAGAAAGTGTCTGGAAGGTGGAACGTGATGGTTTTGCTATAGGTGCACCTGAGTCAGACCCCATCTGGATTATTGTGTTGTGTTCTAGGTGCCATGTTTTAGGAGCAAGCTGGAATATGTATCCACGAGGAGACAGCCAGGATAGTGAGAGGGCTGGAGAACACTGGACCTAAAACTGGAAGGAACCCCTCTGTCCATTTAGTTCATCCCACCCCCGCTCCCCATTTTATAGATGAGGAAACTGGGGTGAGGGAGATAAGATAACTTGCTTAATATGACTTAGGAGGCAGAATTTGAACCCAGATCCTTTGATTCCAGAACCAGTATTCCATTATCCTACATTACCGCATGATTCAAGAATCAGTTGAAACATTTAAGTATGTTTAACCTGGATTAGAAAAGATTTAGGGAGAATCTGAACATGATCACCAGGGATGAAAACATCTGGAAGGCAGATTGAGGTTTAACATCATAGTCAGCAAGTCAACAAGCATTTATTAAGCACCAGCTGTGTTCTAGGAGCAGGGCCAAGCTCTGGGGAAGGACAACAAGGAAAAATGTGGTTTCTGCCCTCAAGGAGCTTTGGGTCTGACGGCGGAGACCACATGTGAATAACTAGGTATATATGAAATATATTCAGGATAGACAGAAAGTAAACTCCAAGGGGAAGGCTGCAGATATCTCTCATATACAAATGCACAAGGAAAAACTTTATAGTAATTGGAACTCTCCCCAAATGGAAGAACTGCCTTGGGAAGGAGTGGGCTCCCTTTGTCTTGAGGTCTTCAAGCAGAGGCTGAAAGACCCAGCCACTTGGAGTAGACACTGTTGACATGGGGGTAGACCAGATGGCCGCTGGAGTCCCTTCCAATTCAGAGGCTGTGAGTCTGTGACCTTTATTTCAGTTGTTCACAATTTCCTGCTTTAAGCATATGAATTCATCCACAAGTATTTCTATTGTGTGGTAACAGGGATCTTGGGACAGCTAAGTGGTACAGTGGATAGAGCTTTGGGCCTGGAGTCAGGAGGATCTGAGTTCAAATTTGATCTCAGACATTTATTAGCTGTGTGACCCTGGACACATTCCATATTTGCCTCAGCTCCTCATCCGTAAACTGGGGACACACTGGAGAGGAAAACGCAAACCGCTCCGGTATCTTTGCCAAGAAAAACCTCATAGACAAGTCCATAGAGTTGTGAAGAGTTGGGTACAGTTGGACAACACCAAGGATCTTGGTTGCTGGTCTAAGGAGACAGGGCTCTTGTGCTGTGACAGTAAGGTAGCAGACTTTTCTTTTTTCCAGTAATGGGTTTGTGGCCCATGCAGCTGTTCTCTGACCTGGTCCCTTAAATGACTGTTGGCACACTTGTGGGAACTGGCTGTTTGGGGCAGTAGGGCTATTACTTAGGAATGTGGATGGGGGGAGTGCCTCCTTAGCCAGTTTAACTGGACTATGTCACAACTATGACTTCAACTCCATCCCCAGCCTCCAAATCAAAGCAGTTTCTGTTTTATTCGGATCCCTAACCAAGCTGAAAACCAAGTAGTTTTCTAATCTGTAAGATGGGGGTAATAATAGCACCCACCTCAGAGGGTTGTTGCAGGGATCAAATGAGACTCTCTCTCTCTATGTGTATATGTGTATGTGTATGTATATGTACATGTATACATATGTATATGTATATGTATCTATGTATCTATGTGTATCTATGTATCTATGTATATATATGTATATGTATATTATGTATATGTATAATGCTTTTTAAACATTAAATTGCTATGGAATTGTTAGCTATTATTATTATTATTACATTTTAAAAAATAAATTGTAAATACTAATAGGATCATATATTTAGAGCTAAGAGGGACCTTTGAGGTCACTGAATCCAACTCCCCCTTATTTTACAGATAGCAAAACTGAAGTTAAGTGGCCTACCCCGAGATCACGCAGAGAGAAAAGTATCTTCTTGACTCCCAAGTTTACTGCTCTATCCATTGCCTCTGCTTAAATGGATTGGCCGTCTCATTGATTTGGGAGGTCCCTCCCATGATGAAGAATGCACTCCAGCATCATGTCTGGACCACATCCTCCCCAAAGCTTACCCTATCCTGTCTACTCAATGGGCTGGATGCTTCCATATTTTTCTCTGGATCTCAAGGAGACACCAGTAGGACCCTTGTGCCTCCCCATTGGCTGTCACTCGATCTTACCATGTGATTGGCCCATTGACTGTCCCACCCTCTTGCTATGGGTACGCTCCATTCTTAGTTCTTGTCCTACAGGAAGACACCTTTGAGACCTGTTCTTTCCTGGAAGCCTTTGTTGGCTGGCTGTTGTACCCTGCTCACACCCACCATGTGCTTTACCATTGTTGCCCTCAGTACAATACTGATTCTACCGCATAGCAATCCTGGCTCAGTGTTAGCATTGGTCAATAGTGAAGCGTTGTCGTTTCCTGAAAGCCTTTTCTCCTCTTCTTCAGCTCCTTCAACTCCTTAGCTGTTTGCATTGTCTGCCCCACATCCTCATACTAAATTCTTCATACATAAATTCTTTGGCAGGGGTTCTTAATCTGGGGTGGGGGGAATCTCCCTCTGCCCCCTAAGGGGTCTGTGGATAGATTTCAGGGAATCTGAACTTGAGTAAGAAAAAATTTACATCTTTATTTCATTAGCCTTTGACTTCCTTTGTAATTGTCTGTATTTTATTTCATGCCTTTAAAAACATGATTCTGAAAAGGGGTAAGAGGCGTCTCTAGACCGTCAAAGGGGTCTGGGATATACGTAGAAGGTCAAGGTCAAGAAACTCTCTTAGACCGCCTATCCAAATGTAGATTGGTTTCTGGGCAATAGACAGTCTTTATCTGTGAGCTCGGATGATCAGTCAGGCTAAATCCTTTCTAGGGAACTGTAAAAAAAGCGAGAATCTCAAACTCAGTGACTTAAGTGTTGCTGGGACACCTGATTAAAATGTAGCTAGAAAATATTTCACAAATAAATAAAAATATAGTACAACATAGATAATGTTAATTTGTGGTTTTCTAAGTCACTATGTGACCACAAGGAGCTATTTCTAGTTGGGTTTGATGCTGTTACTTTACAGATAGAAAGTTTGTTTTGTTTTTTTGAAAGGGAGGGCCTAAAATGCTACATTTTTTCTAGTGCTCTAAAGTTTTAAAATCTCTTAGCCATAGCTCTTTATTCCCATTTTACAGATGAGGAAATTGAGTCTTAGAGAGATTATAGGATCTTAGGAGCATCAATTAAGGGACTTGCCCATTGGGCCACATAGCCAGTAGGCTCTGATCCCCTGCTTTCAAATATGATGTTCTTTCTATTTAGTGACTTGCTTATAGTCATGTTGCCAGAAAATTACTGAGCTTGGACTTGAACCCAAGACTCCGATCTCCATGTTCCTGGCCCCTTTTTTTTTTTAAAACAACAACAACAACAACAACAACAACCAGATCACGCTATGTAATGCTCCAGACAAAGGTACAATACAAAGGACCTTTGGAAAACCCAGAGCAGCTTAGCTCCTAAACTTAAGAAGGTTCAGAGCTGGCTGAAAGAATCATGTTTGAATGGAAACATGGAAAGAATGGTAATTCTGGTAGTTGAAAGAAATCTCATTTTCTATTCTGTAGATTTCACCTCTTCAGCTTCAGGCCATAAGAGGGTTAGAGGGAAGCAAAGCCCTGGATAGTATGGCCTTCGGTTCCACATTCCACCCTGGGATTGTGCAAGAAATCAGCCTTGTGGAGAAGGCCGACAAAAGCATTGCTGAAATGTGTCTGAATTGTCCATGCAGAAAAGCAAAGGGCCGTCCTCAATTTGGGGGGTACTAACTGCTGAGTTCCTGGGTGGTTCTTTCAGGTATACAAAAGAGGCAGGCATCCCCAGGCTAATGGGCCTTACGTTGTCAGTAAGTGGAAATTTATTTAAAGAATCCTAGCAGATTGTTGCCTCAGCAGCAAACTTGCAAGACACACGCAGAGAGATATTTTAAGGATCAGTGTGGTTAAAAAAAAAAAAAGTATGTGCGTGTGTGTGTGTGTGTGTGTGTGTGTGTGTATTGGGGAGATTAATTTTCATGCAACTTAAAAAAGCCAATTGATAAGTCTCTCTCTTTCTCTTCCTCTCTTTTTCCCTCCCTTTCCCTCTTTTTCTGTCCTCTCTCTCTCCTTCCCTCTTTTCTTCCTCTCTACCCCTCTCCCTCCCTCCTCTCCCTCTCCCCATTCCTCCCTCTCCCTCCCTCCTTTTCTCCCAGTCTCACTTTCTGTCTCTCTCCCCTCTCAGTCTCTCTTCCTCTCAGTCTCTCCCTCCCTCCCTCATTCTCTCTGTCTCTGTTTTAATCTGTCTCTCTGTTTCTCTCTCTCACTGCGTCTTTCTGTCTGTCTCTATCTTTCTTCTGTCTTTCTTCCTCTCTGTCTCTCCTTCCCTCTTTCTCCATCTCTGTTTTACTCTGTCTCTTTCTCTATTTCTCTCTTACTATATCTTTCTTTCTCTGTCTCTTTCTTCTGTCTGTCTGTCTCTCTCCGATGACAACAGGAGTGAGATTGAGCCAAGAAATCTGAGAATGAAGGGATATAATGTGAACTTGACAGGTCTCTGTCCTCAGCTGCTTAGGACTGAAATAATGCCCCCTTTAAACTAACTCGTGCAAAGCCAGGGAAAAGGGACTATTATATCTAATTCAGTTTTCTTCAGTTTAAATGAGAGAGCAATAAATATATAAAATGAAGGGCCTATTAAAAAAACACATATCTTTTCTAGATATACATATGCTTTTGCTCAGCCTGGCAGAGCTGTCTGCTTTGGACCCTTCTTGAGCATAAGCTGTCGAAATGGTTAAAATGGAAATTGCGGAGGTCAGCAGGCCATGGAGAAGAATGCATGAGGCTGTTGGGTCGGGTGGTACTGGTTTACAGTCCTGGGACTGTGTGAACCAGGAGTTGGACTACCTTCAACTTGAGACCTCCTTTTCTGTTCCCGAAGCTGGCCGGCCAACTCCTGGACAAAGGAGGACTCAGCAGGATTTAAGGCTGCAGATGGCCCTTTTACGTCCCCCGGCCCTGTGGATTCCGTATTCCTTCACTCCTCTTTACCCTTTCCCCCTCTTCTTGCCCCTCTTCCCCTCTTCTTGCTCCTCTCCAGCATTTGTCTTGAGGGAAAACCCACTAAAACCCAGATTAGGTTTGGGGAAAGGGGCTGGGGGTGGTGGAAAGCAACCTTGTTGAAACGTCAGGCCCAGAGCTCTTCCCCGGAATCACGGGACGTATCTTGCCTTGAATGATGTTAGTGCTTTTCATATAAGTAACTCTAAGCCCCAACTTGACTAGTCTATCCCTGAAGGCCTCTTTTTAAAAATATGAATAAAACCCAGAGGGTGGTATTTTTCTCTGGGTAATGGGAACTGAGTCATGGACCACAGGATTAGGGCTCTGGAGCTAGAAGGGATTCCAGGGACCATCTAGGTCCATTCTGTAGATGAGGAAACTGAGTCCAGGCAAAGTGGAATGTCTCTAATGAATTCATTTGTAGTGTGGGGGGGTGTTGAACCATCAGATAGGCTTTTAGACTCTAGGAGGCACCTGCTCACATGGAAGAGTAGCGTGATGCAGTAGAAGAATGTCAGATTTCGAGTTGGAAGACTGGGTTTGAATCTCAGCTCTCCTGTGTGACTTTTTAAATTCAGTTCCTGCTAGTTCCCATTTTTTCATCTGAAAAATGAAGAGATTGGCTTGGATGATCTCGAAGGCCCCAGTCCTTTGGCTTGTTGATTTAGAGCTAAGAGGGGACCAGTTTGGCTATGCACAAATGTGCCCATTTATCCATCCATTCAACAAATAATCACTAAGGGCTACTATACGCTCACCTAAAATTTTGCAACCCTTAAAGTCTCCTGGAGATTAGAAACCCAATTCTTTAAAGTCCTAGTCTCCTAGAACTAATTCTGGTTCTAGATATAGACCAGCACAGTATAGATGCCCAAGAAATTGGTGGTGATTTGGGTTCCATGAAACCTTCTCCGATTCTCTCTTCTCCCCCTCCCCCAAGCTGGGTGTCATCTCTACTTCCTCCATATGGTTTATACTTAAGGAATGTTGATTGATTTGAATATGTTGAGGTGAACAGCCTTTGGGTCACTCTTGAAGGCCTCTCCTGCTTCTCACTTTTGTTCTCCTGTTTACTATGTATGTGTGACCTTAGGCAAGACCCTTGGCTTCTCCCTTCTCTGAATTCAGAGGTTGGAATCTTAGGATTTTAAGAGAGGCAGCTGGTACAAGAAACCCTTGGAGGCCCCAGGATATCGAAGCTGAAAGGGACCACAGAGCTCGTCCCATATGGCAGATGGAAAAACAGGCTTAGAGAAGACAAGTGGCTTGCCCAGGGTACCAGAGCTAGTTAGTTGCGGAGTCAGGACTAGAACCCAGATCTCTTAATCTCCCCTTCCTGTCCCTCACCCTCACCCCAATGATGTGTTCTTGTTGCTGCCTCTCATCTCAGGGGATAGTAGATTAAGGGAAGATGTGGAGCTCAGGTTCATCAGCCTTTATCAGATAAGCAGACTTGTCCCGAATTTCTTTCTTGATACTTGTTTCTTACTTTCCTTTATAATATTCTTGAACTTATATTATTATTGTTGTTATTATTATCATCATTATTTTACTTTTTGGAGGGCAGTTGGGGTTAAGTGACTTGTCCAAGGTCACACGGCTAGTTCTTTTTAGGGGGTGTGTGCGTGTGTGTGTGTGTGTGTGTGTGTGTGTGTGTGTGTGTGTGTTAAGTGTCTGAGGCTGCATTTGAATTCGGGTCCTCCTGATTTCAGGGCCAGTGCTCTATTTGCTATGCCACCTAGCTGCCCTGAACTTATATTATTCTTTATATAGGATCTTTGTATTGTTTATTTTCCTTGGTGTCTTGTACTTGCTAAATCTCTGAATATGTGGTAAGGGCTTTGCTGGACTTGTTCCAAAGGACTGAGAATACATAGTAAAAATCATTGGACTGAACCCCTCTGGGCCTCATTTTCCCCATAAGTAAGATGAGGGAGTCGTGCTAAGCCCCTTGTGGTGAGAGACTGTTTCTTTTTGCTTTTGCATCTTCAGGGCCTTTGATAAAGGCTTGTTCCTTGACTTGACAGTCTGTTCCTGCTCTAACATTTTCTAGTTCTACAAAAAGCCTTTCAAGCATTTGCTGAAGTAAATAGACTGAGCTGTGCTTTGGAGCCAAGACAGATCCTGGCCCTGTGGGCCCTTCACTGGCTGCTGCTCGGCCTCTCTGGGCCTGTTGAGCTGGAAAGACTGGTGCCTGTTTGCTAACAGAGGGCTGAAATGGTAAACTTTGTTGTTGTTGTTGTTAAAGTATTGGAAGCTATACAATGTGGTGGGGTAACGCCTAGATTGCTTAGAGCTCCTCAGTCAGGTTTGCCTTGTTCACTTTTGTACAGCAGGAGAGGGTAGATGCCAGCAGGATGCAGGGCTTGGTCATGGGCGTGGCCCCAAAGTCTAATAAAGCGGCCTGGAGCCCCAGGATGGCGTCAGGAGCCCCAAAGAACCCCCCCGCCCCGTGCCTCCTTTGAGCCTACAAGGAATGGCATGACCAAGCTGAGGGCATGTGACAGTCCCCTGGGTTAACGGACTCCGGCTCTGAGTATACTTTTCACTCATGCTAGGATTTCTGGGCCCCTTGCCCCAGCTATCTCTGCCTCAGCTGTTTAAATGGGGACATGAGAACTGAGAAAGTTGAGACAGTTCTGGTGGCAAGTCCCCAATAAATGAAAAACCAGGTAATGTGGGCTCAGAGATAGAGGAGGCCTCGGAGGGTATCGCGGGGATGTGGTGGGAAAAACGTTGGATCTGGAGTCAAAATTTGATTGAAGTCTCTGCTTTTGACGGTGTGACCTTGGCCAAGCTGCTTCCCTCCGGGCCTCATATGTCCTTCTCTGTAATACGGAGACCGGTTTAGATGTTCTCTCTGGCCCCTTCCAGCTCCAAACCCAGTGGCCTGAACATTAATTTATATTCACACAGGGCTTTGTGTCTGATGTCCCTGATCCTTAGGGAGACCCTCTAGAATAAGTACGCAGGACAGGGGGTTATATATACATTTTACAGATGGGGAAATAGAGGCACAGAAAACACATGACCTTGTCCAGCATCACAGAGCTCTTAAATGTCAGAGCTGATGCTTGAACCCAGGTTTTCTCATGTGGCCTGCTTCTCTTTCCACCGGACAGCCTTTGAGGGGTGTGTAGATACCTTTGTAGGGTCTCTGCACTTTATGCTGAGAAGCAGACTGACAAGGACAGGGCTGGCAACTTATTTATTCCCAGAACATGATTAGGGGCTTTTGTTTGATACTGTGTTATTGTCCCTGCCAGATGTCTGGGCCTTTCCTTCTCCTTTTCTAGGTTACTTTGCAGATGTAGGTGGAGGGGAAGGATGCAGGTTCTCAGGCTGTACCGTCTTCTGGGAGGAAATCCCTTTGGTTTATCACAGACTTAGGTCTGCAAGGGACCTTGGATGTACTCCAGCCTCCGCCTTTTGCAGAGAGAAGAAACTGAGATCCTTTGACTTCAAATTTGAGGCATTCTTGCACGGGTTGCATCCTTATGTCTGTGTGGAATTAAGGGACTTGGGGTCCTGGTAGGTCTGCACTTTATATCCCTGCAGATGTTCCTGGGATGTTTACTTCTGACCCAAGGAGCTTCTACAGTGACTGTAACCTAATTGAGAAATGTGAAAAAAGGAGGAATTAAGACAGAAAAGCAGCAAGTGGTTTTGAGAGTCAGGGATCTTTTTTTTTTTTTTGTATTTTCTGCTAAGCTGATCTTTTTAAAAAGATAGCTTAAAAAGTAATTCTTAGCATCCTTTTTACTATCAAATATATCATTCTCTCCTCACCTCCCTGGAAAGCTAGCTACTCATCAAAACTAATTTACACATCTACCAGTTCTGATAATATACCTAATTTTTTGCACCATAATCCCCTCCACCTTTGCAAAGAAGCAAAGAAGGGAAGGTATATTTTCTCTGAGCACAGTTTGGTCACTATAATTACACAGAAGTTAATCTTTTAATTGATTTTTCTTCTTCTTCCTAGTTTCCTTGTCTTTTGTCTGGGGATAATGACAAGAGCCAACGTTTATAGACCTTATTAAAGTGCTTAACATATATTATCTTACTTGGGCTTCCTCCTGTCCCTGTGAGGTTGTGGGAGTACGGTGTTGTTATTTCTGTTTTATATATGAGGAAACTGAAACTCAGTGAAATTTAAGTGATTTATTTGCCCAAGATTATAGCTCTAGTAAGGTGTCAGAAGTGGGATTCAAATAAGTCTTCCTGTCTCTAAGTCCATTGATACAGATTGGTCTGTTTCCTAAAATGTGCCCAGAGAGTCTTTCTAGGAGGGTCATCCTGGATTTGGAGTCAGAATGCTGAGCTGCTGTTTTGGTTCAGCCATTTACTAGCCATATGACTCTGGACAAGTCACCTCTCTTCTCTCTGGGCATTAGTTTCTTCATCTGTAAAATGGGGAGATGGGAGAATTTGACTAAATGGTCTCCAGCTACAAGTCTACAATACTTTGATATATCATTGATCCTAGGAATGGGCCAAGCGCCTCCTTTGGCAGATGGAGACAAGTCGAGGTGTTCTGTAGATAAAAGGGGAGATCCAGTTGAAGCATGTTGAACGTGGAGCCTTGAACTGGAAAACTCATTGACCCTGGCTTTGGATCTGGGCTTTGACACTTCTTATCTGTATGAGCTGTGGGGATTCACTGCTGGCTCTTCTTTGGGTCTCAGTTCCCTCATCTTTAGAAAAATGAGTGGGTTGTATTGAGATGTATCCTAACGTTCCTTCCAGCTTTAGAACACTGTTCCTAAGAATTCTTTCGCAAGGGCAGACTGTCCTTTAGGAAGAGTGCAGGGATGGCCATACAGCTTTTCAAGTGTAGGAGAGTCATACATAGTTAAACCTGCCTGTAAAGAAGAATTTGTTATTGGATATGTGTGTGTGTGTGAGTGTGTGTGTGTGTGTGTGTGAAAGATTAACCAACCATCTCATTAAGTGTTGTAAGATGGGTTTTTGTTAGTCTTATGCTAGAGGGTTTACTTAAAAATAGCTAATTGAAATGACCTTTTCAAGTTTTTTGTGTGGCTTTTCTTCTTCCCTCTCTCCCCCTCCCCTTGTGAATTGGAATATCAGCTCAAGAAAGCCTTCCCATTCTTTTTAACTGTGGTTAAAAACAGGTCAGCAAGGTTGCCCTCTGTCCTTTGGACAGAAAACCTTTGTGAATTCCTTTGAGTCAGGCTCAAGTATACACCCATCTGTTGGGGATCATGGAACCCCAGAGGTCATTTACTTCAGAACAAGTCTCCCCTCTACCACCTGCCTGCCAGTTGGTCCTCCAGCCATTTCTTTGAAAACCTCTGGTGAAGGGAGAACCCACCACTTCCCCACGAAGCCCCATTCCGCTCTTGCAGAACCCTTATCCCAAGAAAGTTTTGCCTTATGCCATATCTAAAATTGCCTCCACAGTTTCTACCCGTTGCTTCTTGTTCCTCCCTTTAGGGCCAAGCAGAGCAAGCTTAGCCTTGCTAGGCTTGACAACTTTTTGAATTCTTAGAGACAGCTCAGATGTTTTTCCTCAAAGTGTTTTCTTCTCTAGGACTAATCCTGATGGGGCACGGTCTTCAGGTCTCCGGTGCTCTGGTCGTAATTCTTCCTTAAATGGGGTACCAGAACCAAACACAACATTCTGGGATGAGGTCTACATTTATTTCCTCCTTATCAGGTTTTTATATTCTACTATAAATATTTATCATATAGATTATTGCATAATATGACATATACATATTGACACCATGTATTCTAGTTCAAGTGTCTTTATAACCAGAATTTGGTGTTTTACCTCCTGCCTTTGCACAGGCTGACACATCCCCTTCTCACCTCTGCCTTGTAGAATTCCCAGCTTCCTTTTAGGCTGACGCTTTGTGTCACCTGCAGTGGGAAGTGTTTCTTGAACCACACAGTTGTGGGCATACATACAAATTTACATTTACATTTGAATTGGATTAGGTTGGTTGAACCAGGCTGGCAGTTGTGGACTAAGTGCAAGCAGAACCTGGGCAAGGTGAATGCTAATATTTCTTCTTCCTCAAGTTGTCTTGTACCCCAGGAGGGGCTCCAGAGCCAATGAAATGGACCACTCAAAACCTGAAGCAATTTTTTTCTCTTAAAAGCATTTTCCCCCCAATTACATGTAAAGATAAATTTCAACATTCATTTTTGTAAGACTTCAAGTTTCAGATTTTTCTCTCTTCCCTCCCCCCAAGATAGTAAGCAGGTTATACACGTACAGGCATGTGAAATATATTTCCGCATTAGTCATGTTGTAAGAGAAGAATCAGAACAAAATGGAAAAAAATAAGAAAAAACAAACAAAAAATGAAAATAGTCTGCTTTGATCTGTGTTCAGATTCCGCATTTCTTTCTCTGGATGTGGAATTGTCTTAGATCCTTGCATTGCTGAGAAGAGCTATGTCTATCAAAGTTAGTCATCAAACAATGTTGCTGTTACTGTGTACAAAGTTCTCCTGGTTCTGCTCACTTCACTCAGCATCGGTTCTTGTAAGTCTTTCCAGGTTTTTCTGAAATCTGCCTGCTCATCATTTTTTATAGCACAGTAGTATTCCATTACATTCATATACCACAACTTGTTCAGCCATTCCCCAACTAATGGCATCCCCTCAATTTCCAGTTCTTTACCACCACAAAAAGAGCTGCTATAAATATTTTTGTGCATGTGGGTCCTTTTCCCTTTTTTATGACTCTTTGGGATACAACCCTAATAGTGGTATTGCTGGATCAAAGGGTATGCACAGTTTTACAGCCCTTTGGGCAGAATTCCAAAGAAGCAATTATTTTTAATAAAAATATCCTCAGTGACCTCCAGGTGGAAACTCCTACAAAGGGGTTTCATGAGTTCAGAAACACCTGTTCTGTTGTATGGGCTGTCTTTACATCTCCACCGTTCAGTTTCTTCCACCTAGCTTCCTGCTCAGTCCATAGAAAGCCCTTCATACACTGCTTCTCAGATGGCCCACAGCTGGGTTAACCCACCTGCGGGTAAAGTAACTCAGAGTGCCTTGGGTCTGTAGGGTATTGCAGGGGGAGGGTGGGGGACTGGGATAGGTGGTGGGGAGATGTTAACTCAAGCTCTATGGGTCTTCTAGCCCCCTGGCCCACATCATGTATATACTTATCTGTTTACTTGTTTTATCCCAACAATAGACTGTAAGCTTTAAGTGGGCAGGGTCCATTTTGTGTTTTGTCTCTGAATACCTGAGGCAGTGCCCTGGACATAGTAATAAAAGCTGGCATTTAAGGTTTACAGAAATTATCTCAGCCTTGGAGGGGGGATAAGTGCCATGATGATGATAAAATCTACTGAAAACTTAACTATGTGCCAGACACTGAACTAAGCATTTTACAGCTAATTATCTCATTTAACCCTCATGACAACCCGGGGTAGGGGTGGGGGTGGTGCTGTAATTATCCCTGTTTTGCAGATATGGAAAACAAGGCTAAATGACTTGACCAGGGTTACATTGTCTGAGGCAGGATTTGAATTCAGATCTTCTGGACTCCACTGTACCACCTTAGGGGATATAGAAATTTTAGATGTGTGTGTGTGTGTGTATTTAATGTGTATATATGTATATTGAGTAATAAGTGCTTAGATATAAGATATATAGTGATAAGTGCTTAATAAACATTTAACTGGGATGAGGCTGGTGGGACCAGGCTGTTAATCTGCAGTCTCCTTGCCTCCTTCCTCTAGGGCACCTTTGCTGTGTTTATTACAGACTCTTAGATCTGGGGAAAGATCTTAGCCATCTTTCCTTTCCTTCTGACTCCTTCATTTCATAGTCAATGGAGCCTTGAGAAGTGAAGTGGGCTGCTGTAGAAAGCAGCTCAGCTTTGGAGTCCCCTGTGCTGGGTTTGAATCTTGGCTGTGTGACCGTGGGCCCCTTACTTAACCTCTCTGATATCAGCTTCTTGTAAAATAGAGCGTCCGGGGTCCACCCCAGGCCTGAGTCTGTGATTGGTGACCCAGTGGTGACCGGGGAAGCCTTCACAGGGAAAGAATGAGTAGCAGACATTTGGACAGTGACACTGTCAGATTAAAGCTTACGTCCCTGGCCTGCCTGCTGACGTCTTCTCTGTTTCAGTCTCACCCCGTTTTCTTCTCCTGCTCCTGTTCTGGGGGCGGCTGTGCTTGTTCTAGGTCTATTTGCCATCTGGTGGGTAAGCGCTAACTGTTAACCCAGCCCCTTGGATGTCGAATTTAATGAGCTGTTTCTCTTTTGCTGGGCTTATGAGTGCTGCAGGGTCAGGGAATTATTTATCAAGGCCGTCATCTGATTTAAAAACAAAATACAAGAACAACAACAAAACCTGGCCTGGGGACAGGCCCTGTTCACTCTAAATTAAAGTCATAGAACATTTGGTGAATTTTGGAGTGCTGGGGCAGGGAGAGGATTAGATGGTGGGTGGTGGGTGGTGGGTGGCAGGAGGGCCCCAGGCTTCCCCTGGTGAAGCCTAGGGACCCCTTCTCAGAATAACGGTTTTAAATAGAAGAAATGCAGAATTCAGCCAGCAGTTAGAGAAAATAAAGAAGTCATTTTTCCACCATCCACTTTCTCAGACTTCCTGAAATCTCTTCATGTATCCCAGGTGAAGAACTCCTAATCTCGAGCAGGGCTTCTTAAACTTTTTCCCTTGGACACCCCTTTTCATGTTTCTGCAACGGTTGCTAGGGTTCCATGGCCTGAGGGCATGTGCTGTGCAAAGTGTGTGTGCTTGTGTTCAGCACCAAGGCCACAGTGAAGTTTTGAGACACAGCACAGAAACAGCCCTGCCAGAAACACCTCAGAATCTTTACCCATTTGATTTTTAATTAATTTTGGTCCTTGCACTTTCAGAAAACTTTGACTATGGCCAAACTTTTCCTGGACTTGTGACCCACAGTGTAAGAAGCACTGATCTAAGGAAAGGTAATTTCTTGTATGAACTGTGACACCTGAAACCTGGCAGCCCTTCCTTTTAGAATCCGTCATCACATAAAGGATCATGGGATTGAGAGCTCGAAGGAACTTCAGAGGTTATCTCGAACGGCCTCCTTAATTTATAGATTAGGAAACTGAGGCCCAGACAACTTATTGATCATAGACCCAGAGCTGGAAGGCATATCAAAGGCCCTCTAATCCAGCCCTCCTACTTTACAGATGGGGA
This sequence comes from Pseudocheirus occidentalis, assembly GCA_028646575.1. NCBI lineage: Eukaryota > Metazoa > Chordata > Mammalia > Diprotodontia > Pseudocheiridae > Pseudocheirus > Pseudocheirus occidentalis. Next base: position 33,238 of record JAQQSW010000352.1, on the reverse strand, counting down.
CATTGAGGCTTAAAGAGATAGAGTGACTTTCCCAAGATCACACAAGCAATAAGTGGTAGAGTCAGAATTTGAACTCAGGGTCTCTGATGCCAAGTTCAGGGCTCTACTCATCCTGCCTCATTTAATAAGTGCTTGCTACATGTCCAGATACTCTGCAAGAACCTGAGGTTACAAGTATGAAAGTGTGACTGACAGTCCCTGCCCTCAAGGAGATTACATAGTCTACTGGGGGGCATTAATAGGTTGTTTTCTCAGATATTGAGGAAGTCTACAATAAATATGCATGACTTAAAAATATTTATTTATTTTCTCGTTCATATCACTCATTTCCAAGAGATTTTGAATTACAAATTTTCTCCCCATCTTTCCCCTACCCACCACCTCAAAACAGCAATCCCACTCTATAGCCTCTCCCCCAAACTGCTATCTCCTATGTCCTCCCCCATCGCCCCTCTGACTTTCCAGTAGAGCAGGATAGGTCTCTCTATCCCAGATGTGTGATTTTTTATGGGGAGGGGGTACATTAACAACTGGGGAATCAGGAGAGGCTCCTCGAAGGAGGTGGCACAAAAACAAAAATGAGACAGTTCCTGCCTTTAAAGAGCTTACATCCTAATGGTGTTGACACATGAAAGTAGGATTTCAGTGGAGTTTATAGAAATGTTCTTGAAAAAACCTCAACCTGACTTTTGCCAGAGTTATATATTCAAGTCTAGGATATGCCACAAAGGTTGAAGAGGCTTTCTGATTGCTCACTCGGCCAAGGTAACAGCAAAAGCCATTGATACTTTGACAAGATATTAGAAGCTAGGAGCTCATGCCTTCATGACCTGCCTTTTGGGGGCATTACAGTGTAAATTTGGGTCAGACAAAGTCAGGGACACAGTGAGTAACAATGAAGTCGACCAAAGATTTGTACAGAACTTTGTGTAATTCGGTAGAATGTAAGCTCCCTGAGGGCAGGAGCGCTTCATTGTTGTCTTTGTGTTCCCAGTGTAAAGTAAATGATTGTTGAACTGAATTAAATTGTGTCCAACTTGCATGAGTGTGTCCGTGTGATTTGGATATTATTCACTAAACCCTACAATTAGACCAAGGTAGGAGAAAAAACATCTATGAGCCTGATTACTAATTAGCAAAAGCCTTCATCCAAAATAAGACTATTGCTATTTCTTGTTCAGTAGTCATTTTCAAGGCAGCTTTCTCTAGAGAACGGCCATTTATAACTCCTCAGCTGCTGTGAACAGGTGCCTAAAGGGTGTGTGTCCTTCCTGGAAGATAAGGGCTTCCTATCTTTGCTTTGCTCAGGGCTTCTTTTATACCCATCCCTCTAAAGAGATAAGTGGTGGGAAGAATGGGTTTTCAAACCCAGGGTACCTGACTCCGGGTTGGAGGGAGGTGATTTCTTCCCTTTTAGAGACAAGTAGACCTCTTACACAACTCCTCCTCTTTGGGTCCCCAGCAGACCACCCAGCTACTCCAGTGTCACTTGCATCCCACTCTGGGAGCATTCTTCCTGGTCAGTTCCTATGAAGGCTGCTAAACTCCTCAAGTGACCACACCTGAAATGGAACTGTTCCCTCCAAACTGTTCTTGCTCCGGGTCCAAAAATTCCTCATCATGATTCTCTTTATAAAGCATTTGTTTGTGGACTGGAACGTTTTTGTCTCTAACCCAGTGCCTGGAATACAGTAGGTGCTTCACGAATACTCTTTTGACTGATTTTGACTGTAGTGGCCAACTTGTTGAGAGCCCATCTTTGTGAGGGGATTGGGTTCAGTAATCTCTAAGGTGCCTCCCAGCTTGAAATCTGTGATTCCAGATAGGGTAACCCAAGGGTGGGGAGCCTGTGGCCTCAAGCGTGACCCTTTGACCGAGTCTAGACTTGAAGTGGCCTCAAGGCTGCATGTTCCCCTGTCCTTGACTAGACTTATGTAAGCAGAAGGTCATACGTACTTGATTGTGTATTTAAGAGCACTAGAGAATTTAGAGATGGCAGGGACCTGAGAAATCATTTCATTGATTATCATCTTAGAAATGAGGAATCTGATGCTTGGAAAGGAAAAATAACTTATAATCACACAAGTAATAAATAGCAAAGATCAGATTGGAACCCAGAGCCTTGGATTTGAGTTAAATTCAGTGCTCCTAGTGGACCATGCTGCTTCATGTATTTAGCTGATTTATGCCGCGAGGTAAGCGGGTCTTTTAGAAAACTGAAAGACATTCTCACATCAAGCCAGGGATGGGACTGGGCTCAATCCTCCATTCTCTCTCTTGCAAGCCAGTATGTTTTCCATGACACTTGGCTGCCTTGCTGTGGTTGGCAGAATGAGGCAGCAGGGTGAGTCGGAGATAATAATTCTGTAACAACTGGGGCAACATGGAGATCTTCACGTTGAATCCCTTGGCCTGGTAAGTTTTGTTTCCTAAGTCAGGACTGAGGTGTGGGCTGACGTCTCTTCATTTTGAATCGTTGGGGTACATTTGGTGGAGTGGGTGTGGGGGCATATACATTTATATAGTGCCATCCTCAACCCCTCCTCTGGTCTCACTCCAAACCTGTCCCTACTTTCCCAGGCCATGATATTGCCCCTGCATCAGGTTCCTTACTTCAAGACCTTGACGTTCTGATGAGCCAGTTCAGCCTCCACTTTGCCCATTTCCCTTCCGTCCCTTGTGCCATTGACTGAACATATCTCAGCCCTTCCAGGCTGACCCCTGAGTACTCCCACCATCTGTCTTTGCTGTTGGACCTTGATGGAGGAAGTCCCCCAACTGCCCCACCAGCGTTCACTGCAATTTAACATTAAGTGATCTCAACTCAGCCCTTTTACTCTCCCCAGGTGACTCACTAGCTCTCTCTGAAATGTCTACTCCACACCTTTTTTTCTTTCCTCATGCTACCTCTGCCACGCTCACCAAGTGAGTCCATCCTTCCAGAGCTCCCTTATCTACCTAATTCTAAACCTCACATTGCATCAGTATCTCCCCCACCCCCCCCACACTTTGTTCTTTACCATGGTCTTGGAGGAATGAATGAATTTTATTTTATTTTTATTTTTTTCCATGCAAAAACAAGGTTTTAATTACAACATTTACACAGGTTACAAATCTTTGCTTTTGTATAGAGATGATCAGATCCATACTTTTTTTTTTCTTTTTTTCCTTTTTTTGCTTTTTGGAGGGCAGTTGGGGTTAAGTGACTTGCCCAAGGTCACACGGCCAGTTTTTTTTTTTTTTGGTTAAGTGTCTGAGGTTGGATTTGAACTCAGGTCCTCCTGACTCCAGGGCCGGTGCTCTATTCACTGTGCCACCTAGCCGCCCCCATACTTTTTTTTTTTAAAGCTACATTTTAGAAAAGTTGTTCTTTGGAATCTTAGTGTGGTTAATTTGCTTGGTTTGAAAGATGGCAGTCTGGGATTTTTCAGTCAAACTTTGTGAAAGTATGATAGAAGAGATAAGGAAGTGCATTGAGAGTCAGGAGGACATGGGTTCAAATCCTGTCTTGAAAGGTTACTGGCTGTGTGACTCTGGGCAATTCACTTAACCTCTCAGCCTCAGTTTACTCATCTGTAAAAAACAAACTGATGAATATCCAGGAAAACACACATGATAATACTTGGGCAAATATAACCTAATCACCCCATTCTCTAGGGAGCAGTACCCAGAGTTGCCTCAGGATGGGAAGATACACTTTAGGAGTTTTGTTCCAATTACCACTGATTCAGAGAATGCCAAAAGGCAATTTTGGAAGATCAGTTCTAAAGTGGACCTGAGGATCTGTTTCATTAAGGAAAGACCAAGATAATCCCTGGGACTTTTGTCTATAGTACATCAGACCAGAGAGTGACACGAGAAGACCACCGAGAACTTTCTGAGACTTCTCTGGATTAACGTTTCTCAGTTGGTGCATTAAGACCTCAAAAAAAAAATCAGGAATGAGTGAATTTTTAAAGCAGTTATTAAGCACTAATTGTATGCCAAACAAAAGATGGCCCTTCTGTTCAACAGGAGCATCTCTGCTTGTGCCCTTCGTCTGTCTCGTACCCTCCCACCTGACTCCAACATAGTGATGCCGTTCTGGTCCTCTTCGAGAATGGGGACGATGACCCTCCATCTCCGTTGAGAGGCTGCCTTGTCGATTTTCTGATTCTCCTTATCCTTAACCGCTTCCTTATTGGCCAAATCCTTGCCCCTGTGAAAATCACAAGAATAACAACAACTACCATGTATATGGCGCTTTAAGGTTTACAAAATGCTTTACAAATATCTCATTTCATGTGCACAACCACTCTGGGAGGGGGATGCTGTCCTTAGTCCTCGTTTTACAGATCGCACGGTTGTAGGCGGAGGTTGAAATGACTTACCCACAGTCATACGGTTGGTGTGTTTGTGAAGCTGGACGATCCTTCCTGTCTCTAGTTCTGGACTCCATCCGTTCACCCCAAGCCTTCACCCCATCCTACTGCCCCCACAAGATATCCTCCTGGATCTGTCCCTCCCTTAGCTGTCCATGGTCCTGGCCCGCTCCCCTCTTGACTCTTTGGTTTGTCTCCTCACTTGACCTAAATGACTTTGTCCAAGGCCATAGTGATCTCCTCACTGTCCGATTTCTCAGTCTAATCCAGCTGACCTTTGGGCAGCATTTGATGCTCTCCCCTGCCTGACTTTGGGGGTACTCTTCTCTCTGGGGTCTCCTATGGCCAAACCTCACTTTCCTTTCCTGGCTCATCATCCAAGGTCTAGCCCCAGGGACCAGGGGATCCCAGGATCTGTCTTCCCTCCATTGCTACCTCTTCAGCTCTCCTGAGTTAGACAGATTACCCCCAGAGGAACCTGGCAATTGGTCACTTGGCACAGCTCCTGGCATGTGTGTGGTTTAGTTATCTTTCAGTCACGTCTGACTCTTCATGAACCCTCTTTTGGGGGGAGGAGGGTTTTCTTGGTAAAGCTACTGGAGTGGTTTGCCATTTCTCTCTCTAGCAGGTGAGGAAACCAAGGCAAGCAGGGTGAAGTGACTTACCCAGGGTCACACATCCAGTAAGTGTCTGAGGTCAGATTGAACTCAGAACTTCCTGATTCCAGACCTAGCGCTCTGTTCACTGTGCCACCTAGCTGTCCTGCTTGGTTCATAGCAGGTATTTAATAGATGTTTGTTGACTAACTTTTTCCTGAGCTCCTTGTTGGTCCTCACATAGGGCATTCCATTCTTCCTCTCCAGACCTTTGCATGGCTTGTCTTCATCCCTGGAATGCCCTTTCCCTGCCTCCCCTCCACCTCCTCCAGTCAGTCCCTGGCTTCCTTCAAGGCTTAGCTCAGATACTGCCTCCTGATTTGCCCAGCTGCTAGTTTCCTCCTCCTGGTAATAACTTCTCTAGTCTCTACTTTCCTTGGTTCTTGTTACTCTTTAATTCAGTGGTTCTCAACCTGTGGGTCGTGACCCCTTTGGGGGGTCAAAGGACCTTTTCACAGGGGTCACGGGGTCGCCTAAGACCATTGAAAAACACATATTTTTGATGGTCTTAAGGAATGGAGACACTGCTCCTCTGTCTCCAGGTGGGTCTGCCCACATGGAAATACACCCACCTGGAGAGTATTAAAGGGTCCAGGCATTAGGAAGAATCACTACTTTAATTGAATATAGGCTCCTAGAAGGCAGAGATTTTTTTCTTTATAGTTTTGGTACCTACCTTGGTGCCTGGCACACAGTAGGTGCCTAATGTAGAATAAATGAACATTTCTGTCCCATGCCTCTAACAGTCCCCTGGCTTCTGCTGTCCTATTTTGTCCCCTTCATTCTGGGTTAAGTGAGGTTTTAGCTGATGACTGGCTTTATCCTCCCTCCCTCCCTGCTTCTTTCTGAATAACCAGGGAGCATTTCAGGAATTCTGAGAAGCTTTTGATTTCAGCCTCAGACCATCTCTGAATCCAGATGCCTTTAATATTCTGCCTTTGATGTCTGGGATTGAGTCCCGGAAATGCTTGTATGTCACTAGGAACCAGGAATAAGACTATAGACTGAGTGCCCCAGGTCGCCCCGCCCCCCCTTCCCCCTCTCCAGGCTGACAATAATGGAAACTTTAAAAAGAAAAAAAGCTTCCAAGGAAGGCGTAGGGATCTGGAAAAGGTCAGCAAGCACAGATTTGAAACTTAAGAATGAAAAGCCTTTGCCTTTTGGTGGCAGTGGCTGTGGTGGTTGTTTTTAAAAGGAAGTATTTTTAAACGTTCCTCGAGATTTCAGTATGGGTCAGAACTAGAAAGCAGAGCTGTGTGTCTTAAAACACAGCTAGGAGCTGGAGCACAATTATTATACAAGGAAACGGGAGTTCTGGGCAGCAGCGGCAGTGGCATATTGGACTTGGGAAGGCTTCCTTTTCCTTGTGAGGTAGGTGGAAGAAGGCACCGGTGATTCTGCTCTTTAAGGATGGTGACACCAAGAAGCAAGGCCAGTTCTGGCTTCTTAAGGCATCTGGTGTAGGGGGAAAGGGTGTGGGTTCCAATCACAACCTTGCCACTTAACTTTCTGCCCATGTGACCTTGAGTAAGTCACTTCCTCTCGGCTTCATGACAGAATGGGGGTGTTGGGCTAGATGGTCTGGCTCTGAAATCTGGAGTTCTCTCAGGAAGCTGTGGAAGAACCTGGATCTCCCTCTTCCAGTGAGGACACCTATTGGTTTTATCAAGTTGAACTGTTTTGATAATGAATTCCCCTGTTCACTCAGTCCACTGCCCCAGGCATTCCAGGAAGCTGCTTTCCCCACCTCCCATTCTAGCCGGTTACTAGGTGAGGTCTGTTGGGTGGTTCTCTGGGTCCCAGAGGGTAGGGTGTGGGGCCAGGAGGCTTGGCTTGGCAGTCGGCTGGTTTCCAGGTGCAGGTACAGGTGCCTCAGGTAAGCTCCTGGCTGGCCCTGTTGGATGGAAAGGCAGGCAGGAAATGTTTCCCTAGCTCCCTGGGCTTAGGTGGGGGGCTGGCTGGGGAGAAGAGTGAGCCAGGGTAATATTCCATCACCAGCCCAGGCATTGGGAGGAAAGGCAGCTGCTTGGTGAGCCAGATTTCTGAGGGGAGTTTTCTCTGGCAAGGTGGCTTCTCTCAGAGTGAAAGGCCTGTAAGTTGAGATTGGATGCAGATTTTCCTTCTCAGAGCCAGGCTGGGCTATGGGAGAGGTAATCGGGTATCTTAGTAGAGGGAAGGAGTCGGGAGTAATTTTGCCTGGGACTCCTCTGTCAGAGGAGCAGAGCCCCTTCTCGGAGCCTCAGATTTGGGTGCTTTTCTGTTGTCTGGTGGCATATGGGCACCAGAAGAGGATTGTGGCTGGTGTGGGGGTGGGGTGAGGCTGGGGATCCAGGAGAGCCAAGTGAGGACAGAGGGCATGGCCCTGGGTGCCAGTTCTGAAATGCCCTTCTCTTTGTCTCCCTTTTGATGGCTTCTTCAGTTCTACTTATTTTATTTTCTTCTTTAAGAAGTGAGGGTTGTGTGTTTGTTTCTTGCCTTACCTAATGGGTCAGCAGAACTAGAAAGCAGCGCAGTGTGTCCTAAAACACAAGTAAGAGAGGGAGCGTTAGGGGGTTTTGGAGTCTGAGAGAGTCTGGGTTCAGATCTCACCTTTCATGTTGACTGACTGTACTTGAGCAAATCACCTCCTTGCGCCTCAGTTTCCCCATCTGTGAAATGAGGGGATCAGCCTTCCATCTCTCTGTCTCAGATAACATTCCTACTTCTGCAACCTTGGGCAGTGTCTGGGCCTCATCTGCAAAATGTGGGCATTACACCGAGTGATCTTTGGCACCCCTCCATCTGGAGAGCTCTTTTGGGGGGACCTGAAAAGTTTGCCTGGCAGAGGGATTCTGTGGAGTAGAGATAGCTACTTAGCCTAATGATTCAATGGTTCAGAAAAAAATCACTCATGTAGGGTTTTTTTGGTGGTCTTGGTTGGGGGGTGGGCCCGAATGACCTGGATTTTTAAACTGATCCAGGAGCTTCTGCTGGGAGGGATGAGCTGGCCAGGCTAAAACTGGTCCTCTCTCTGTTCCTCACTGATGCTACTGGAGAAAGTCATCTGTGAGAGAGACCCCATTTTGGGCACACCTGACTTACTGAAGTATCAGAAATGTCAAAACCTGCTGTTGGCAGGGCTGTGGGGCAAGAGGTAAGCCTGTGCTGGTGGCACTGATTATGACCAGGTACTTTCTGGGAAGCGGTCTGGTAACAAATGCCAGAAATATTCTGGCTTTGACCCAAGATTCCTACTACAGAGATTGTGTCCCAAGGAAGTAGTTAAAAAAAAAAATCTCTGTATACAGAGAGCTGTAGAGCCGTGCCGTTTATAATGATGAAAAACTGGAAATGATCTAAAGGCCAGAGGCTGGGGAGCAGAGAGCTCCACACAACGGAGCTTGTAAAGAAGGACAAATAGAAGGGAGCATACATAAGAGGGAGGGGGTCTGCATGAAAGGATGCAGCATAGGAAAGGAAAAAGGAGGACCAGGTGTGCTGGCCGAATCCAGAGTGTGACATACAAGACCAAACCAAAGTGTTAGGTTGCTGTGGGTGTTAGGGATTTGTATGTTTAATTTTTATTGTAAAGCTGATGAAATGTCTTTTTTTTTCTTTTTGGAGGGGGGGAAGCAGGGCAATTGGGGTTAAGTGACTTGCCCAAGGTCACACAGCTAGCAAGTGTTAAGTGTCTGAGGCCAGATTTGAACTCAGGTCCTCCTGACTCCACGGCCAATGTTCTATTCACTGCACTACCTAGCCGCTCCAAAATGTAGTCTTTTTAAAGGTGGTAACCCATTTAAAAATGAAAGTACAGCCCTGAAAGCCAGCCCTAAGCTAAATAATACCAACAACAATAATCCTAATTTTAATAGTAGCAGGATTTTATTTATTTTATTATTTAACAAAATCTGAATTTGCTGTTGTCAGATTCTCTCCCAGGAAGGGAATTGGTTCTAGGACTTAGGACTTAAGTAACTGTTGGGAGAGAGGGAGTTAGAAAGGGTAGGCTGTAGTCCTGGGGCTCCCCTGAACTTGCTGTGTGACCTCAACCTCAGTTTAACCTCCTCTATAAAATGAGGGATGTGTGTGTATGTGTGTGCGTGCGTGCATGCACGTGTGTGTGTGTGTGTGTGTGTGTGTGTGTGTGTGTGTGTTGTTAGTACTAGACCTTACCAAAGAGCCAGTGGGGAGACCAAAGATAGTGGCTGGGCCAGAGGAACCAGGATTTAAATCTTACCACCCCATACTTACTGCCTGTGTGACCTTGGACCAAGATATTTTTCTCCGAGTCTCAGTTCCTTTCTTTTTCCAGGTCAGCCTCCTCAATGACATCTAAGGCCCTTCCAGCTCTAAATCTAGGATGCTTAAGGCCAGGTCCCGAGGGAAGGAGTTTGAAATGTTGAGTTGTTCAGTCACGTCTGACTGACTCTTTGTGACTCCGTGGACCACAGCACGCCAGGCTCTTCTCTCCTCCACTGTCACCCAAAGTCTCCCCAAGCTTATGTTATTGCTTCCATGACTCTATCCATCCATCTCATCCTCTGCCATCCCCTTTTTCTTTTGCCTTCAATCTTTCCCAACATCAGGGTCTTTCCCAATGCGTCCCGTTTTCTCGTTATGTGGCCCCAGTATTGAAGCTTCAGCTTCAATATCTGATCTTACAGTGAGGGATAACTTATTTTCTTTCTGTCTAGCTGACTTCTTGTCATATTCTGGGACATCAGATCAATTGTATTCCCTGTCTCCTTAATGGATCACAAGCACCAACTCTCTCTTGTGGGTGGGACAGGGTTTGACAGTTTGACATTGTGAGTAATGAAGTTCTCAGTCTTGCCCCTTAGAAAAGGCACAGAAAGAGCCTGGATTTGAGCCAGTGAGAACTTGTAATTTTTTAATTTTTAATTGTTAATGTTTTGTTTTTATTTTACCTTCATTTCCCAGTATGCCTTGCCTCCCTCATCCAGAGAACCATCCCTTAGTAAAAATGGTTCCCAAACTTTTTGGTCTCAGGACTGCTTTATACTCGTAAAAATTATTGAGGACCGCAAAGCCCTTTTGTTTATATGGTTTATAGCTTTCGATATTTGACCCGTTCAACAAACATTTATCATGTTTTAAAATATTAATTCATTCAATAATAATAAAAATAATAAATCCATTACATGTTAAAAGAAAACATATTTTTATGAAAAATAATATTATGTTCCCAAACAGAAGAAAATTTACTGAAAAAGAATGATATTATTGTTACATATTTTTGCAAATCTCTTTAATGGACAACTAGATAGAGAGCTGGACTTGGAATCAGTAGGACCTGATTTTAAATCCAGCCTTAGACACTAGCTGTGTGACCCTGGGCAAGTCACTTAACCCTGTTTGCCTCAGTGTCCTCATCTCTAAAATGAGCTAGAGAAGGAGATGGCAAACCACTCTAGTATCTCCACCAAGAAAACCCCAATGGGGTCATGAAGAGTTGAACATGACTGAAACAATTAGATATCTATTAATAGAGATGACTTGATTCTCTTATCTGCTTCTGCATTCATTCTGCCCTAATATGTTAATTTGGTTGAAATATGAAGAAATCCCAACTTCACACAGAGATCTAGTTGGACAAGGGAAGAGTATTTTAACAGGTAAATAATGTCTTAGTGTTATTATATAAATACTTCTGACCTTCCTTGTAGACCCCCTGAAAAGACCCCCTGAAGAGATCCCGCTAGGGGTTTGCAGACCACACTTTGAGACCAGTTTCCTTATAATGTAGGATTAAAAAAGAAAAGAAAAAAAAGGTGAGAAGCCTGTCTTTAACACATCAGCCAGGTCCAGCATCCATCGACCACTCCACCTCTGCAAACAAGGGAAGAAGGTACGTTTTGAGAGCATTTTGTAGTTCAGAAATGTTGTCCCCAGGGATCTCTCAGAAAGAGGAATATAGCTCAGTCAAGCCAAGCAGCAGAGTCCTTGTTTGCCCTTCTGAGGTGAGAAGGGGAGGCTGGACCCAGTGGCCATTCAGCCCATTTCATTGTGGGCTCCATAGCTGGGCTGTATGTAAGTATTTTGGAGATGTAACTGGTTTCCCAGCTTCTCCTGAATTCCTCTTAAAGTGTGGGAATCCGGCCTCTGGCTACTCAGGGGCTCCTCTGGGGCCTTGGCTAGTGGTGAGGGCTGGACGCTGGTGGAGCCCTGGCTGATGGGATTTACTTTGGATGGGCTCCCAGAGAAAGCCTGTCCTTTAGCAACTTGGAGTGAGTGTGAGCGAGCCTTACCCTGGACCAGAGTGAACACAGTCAAGCTCTTGACCAGTTCAGGTTTCTGATGTTGACCTGGTGGTTTGTATTAAATCGGATGGTTTTCCTTAATGTCTGCTTTGGAGAAGTGATCTCTTTCCTGTCTGCTACCAGAATGGGCTATTTAATGCTTGTTAAAATGTTGAGAGGTAATTAGACGGCTCACTGGACAGAGTGTTGGTCCTGGAGCCAGGACTACCTGGGTTCAAATCTGACCTCAGACACTTACTAACCGGGTGACCCTGGGTAAGTCCCCTCACCTTGTGTGCATCAGTTTCTTCATCTGTCAAATGTGGTGGAAAAGAAAATGGCAAATCTCTCCAGCATCTCTACCAAGAAAACCCCAGATGGGGTCACAGGTTGTCAAACACGGCAGAAATGGCTGAACACAACAATGATGAATCTAAGACCCGAGGAGATGAAGTCATTTGCCTCTGTCACACAGGCAGGATTTGAGCTGGAGAAGTAGCCGGCCACTCTAGGGTCTTTGCCAAGAAAACCCCATGGACAGTATTGGTGTACTGTGGTCCAAGGGGTCATCAACAGGGATGAGTTCAACCCTCTCTGGCTTAGAGACGCTCAGGGTGGAAAGAGAATTGGAGCTGAAGACGGAGGACATGAGTGCCAGTCTGTGTTGTGGGGCTCACCAGCTGCGGGACACTTCCCTGGGCCGTGGCTTTCTAAACAGATCCAGCTTTAAATCCAGGGTCCCAGGAGCCTTCTCCCCCCTACCCCCTCGTTCCTCAGGAAAGCATTTTATTCAAACACAAAAGAGAAAGAGTCCTGGTCTGGCCTGTTTCTTATACCAGTTTTCAAAGAAGGGGAAAAAACCCCACTAAATAATTGATACAGAGAAAAAAAATGGGCCTAAAGCCTTCTCTCCTAAATAAAATTGTAGAGGGAATGGGGGGGGGGGAAAGGCAAAGGCTTCCTTAGATTGTCAGCTCCTTGAGGGCAGGGATGTCACTTACTGTTCTCTGTATCCATAGTGCTTAGTGGGGCCTGGCACACAGTAGGTATTTCATAAATGCTGATTGATTGACCGAGAAACGGACTCGACTAGCTGTGAATCCTACATTTGTGACGTCTAAAGAAGGCCTTGAGTTTTGCCAGAACCATTTGTCCTCGGCTACTCCTGGCCTGTTCAACTGAGGGGGTCCTTAGGGAGTGACTGTGTGCGTGCGTGCATGGGTGGGGTGGAGGCTAGTGGGGGGAAGGGTATCGGGCAGTCAATAGGATGCCAAGGACGTTTGCTGAGCGCTCTATCTGCAGTCTCCAGACAGAAGAGATCCCAGCAGGGTAGAGCCCACCCCCCAGCACCATAGCAACCCTCCCCCAGGCCGGGGTGGGTGTCGGTTGTTAATGATTAAGCCCCAGGCTCTTGGACTGATTCTGGCCATTCTCTCCATCCCCTTGTACCCCGCTCTAGGGGCCCCTGGTGTAGTTTACATGTGCTGTATGTGTGTGTTTTCAGGTTCAGCTCGACTTTGGACCAAGTTGATGTTTTCCTCTTTGATGGAATAAAACATTAAAAATGCTTTTGAGGTGGAATTCCCCTAGAGCTTGTGTTTTAGCGGGTAGCTTATCTCCTGGTTGCCATTCAGCTTTCTAAAATGGGAAGAAGGCCTTCTCGGAGCAGAGCTCTGGCTTGGTCACTGGAGAGCCAAGGTGCCTTTGCAGTCCGGTGGCCTGGGCTCAGGGTCCCCCCCTTGCCGATACTGGTGGGCACTGAGAGATGGAGGCATTGGTCCGGGCTTACACCGCCAGTATATATCAGCGGTGGGACTTGAACCCAGGCCCTCAGGTGCAGATCTGTATTGGCTGAGGAAGTTTCTGGAGTGGATGAGAATTGTGTTCCCTACATCACTGAAATCGCTGATGAAGTCAATAAAATCAGTTTGATTCAGACTGTAAGAAGCAAACAAACCCCCCCAAACCAAATCATTTCTAGGCCAGCGTTGATGATGAGGGAGGGAGTGCGGAGCCTGCCTTGGGCTCTTGGACTGGAAGAAGAGGGGGGTGATGGCTGATATTAATGGCTGACGTGCACATGGTGCTTTAAGGTTTGCAGAATGCTCCACAATAATTCTCATTTGATCTTTGAAAGAACTCTGAGAGAGAATCGCTTTTATTATCCCCATTTTACAGATGAGGGTCCTGAGGCAGAGAGAGGTTAAGTGACTTACCCACGGTCATACAGCTAGTGACTGTCTGAGGTGAGATTTGAACTCAGGTCTTTCTGACTCTGACACCGGTGTTCTGCCTACTCCCCCATCCAGTTGATAGAGTGGAAAGAGTTCTGGATTTGAAATATAAATCTCAGACGTGCCACTTATTACCTGTGTGACCTTGGGTGAGTCATTTTTCTTCCTTGGGTCTCAAGTTACCTAAAAAAAGAAGGGATTAGAGGAGACATACTTTTCCTACGGTTGTTCCTTCATCTCTGATCCTGTCTTACCTCCCACACCCACTGGCTGTGAGCCCAGGGAACTCCTCTAAGCTTTCAGCACCAAGGCTCTGAGAGATATAGGACTGACTGATTTGAATTGGTGGAAGGAGTTTCCATACCAGAATATCCCCATGGGAGTGAAATCATGGGGCCATACCCTCCCCTTACCCCATCAATAAAGGATGGTATAGATGGGGTTTAGACTAAGTCCTTAATGATTTGGGGGCAGCACCATGTTACTTTGTGCATTTAAAAAAAATAATTTAGCTAAGTCATAAGGATGATGGTTTTTTTTTTTTGCTTTTTTGGAGGGCAGTTGGGGTTAAGTGACTTGCCCAAGGTCACATGGCTAGTTTTTTTTGTGTGTGTTAAGTGTCTGAGGCCGGATTTGAACTCAGGTACTCCTGACTCCAGGGCTGGTGCTCTGCTCACTGCGCCACCTAGCCACCCCAGGATGATGTTTTTGACACCCTTTTGGTCCTAAATCTAGAGATGACCTCTGACGTCCCTTCCAGGTTGAACATTTTGTGTTGCTATAACTTGGGGCCCCTGTGCCCCATTTCAGAACTGCCAGAGTTATGTATGTGACAGCTGCTCAGGCCCTTTCAAATCCTATTTTTCCCTCTGATGATGTAAACAGGAAATGTTAAATCATAACAGAGCTGGTAAATTTCTAGAAGGCAAATGAGTGGTTTTCTTCTTCTGTGGGAGAAGGGGTTGGGGCAGAGTCATGGTGTATGTAGAATGGACTCATTGAAATTCCAGGTTGAATTGACTTCACACCCCCGACTTCCCCCAGACCATCCTCTTGTGGAAGTTTGAGCTCTGGTGTGTGGGTGGTCCTCCGGCCCTCAGGACTAGGGTGTTCATCCTCCTGTCGGTTTCTCTCTCACCCAAGGACTTTTCTCTGGAGCCTATTCAGTTCTTGGGGGTTTTTTGGTTTCTTTTACTCTGTAAGGAAGGGCTTGCTTTGTTCTGTGAAGATGTCCTGTAGTATTGTTGCTAATATCCTTGGGGGTTGAGATTGACATTGTTCATTTAGTTGGCTTTGTATTTTGTCCCAGGTACAGTGAGAAAAAATGGGGGGCAAGTATCACCCTGAGACTGAGATCCATCAGCGTGGTACCTTGGAAAAACCCCGGCCTGGAGTCAGAGGACCTGGTTTTAAATCTCACCTCTGATGTTTACTGCTGACATTGGGCACATTAATTAATTGGGCACATTAATACACTCCCTGGCCTCAGTTTCCTCAGCTGAAAAATATGGGAGTTGGACTAATAGGCCTTCTGAATTTTTTGCAGCTCAGATCTATGGTCCTATACCTTTTTTAGAGTGGCTGGTGGATTTCAGATACTACTTTTTAAGAGTGCCTTTTGGGGGGGAGGCAATTTGGGGTTAAGTGACTTGCCCAGGGTCACACAGCTAGTAAGTGTCTGAGGTTGGATTTGAACTCAGGTTCTCCTCACTTCAGTTAAAGAGTGCTTTTAAAATTTCATATGTGTTTTTTTTTTTGGGTGAATGTGACTTTTGTGCCAGGATTGATGGGAAGATTCATGCCAGTCTTATCTACAGAGATATGGTTTTCCCAGCTGTGTTGCTCTGTTTTCCACTGGACTGTGGTGTTTTATGTTCTGGGAGACCCTCACTGCCACTGCTGCTGATGGGTGTGCTCTAGATTCAGTATTGGCTGCCCCTGGGAACTGGCCAAGTCAGACTGACCTTACCCACTTTGGAGCTGCATCCTACCCCATGTACCCACCTGGCCCAGAGCTTCACTCCCTGGGTATAGCCTGTTTTCTTCTCTAGATGTGATGTACTTGACCTTCCTACGAATTCTTTCTTTCCTATTCCAAATCATTTTTTTTCCCTCTTAACCCTTTAGCCTCTTAAAGGGGGTAGATCCACCCAGGAGGCTGGAGAGGAGAGGTGGAGTCTAGCCTCTGAATGTGTGTGAATTCACAAGAATCCATTGTATGGGTAATGTCTTCCCTTGTCCTGAGCCTTCTGCAAAGGCAGAGGCTCATTTATAATCTTAGGGTGCACATTCTGGGTGTCAGCACATTCTTGAGCTTGCCCAGCCAGGATAATCACGGGGCGGTTTGGAGATCTGGACGGTTATGTCTACTTTTGTGATGCTGGGAAGACGGCAGTGGGGCTGGGGGTGGGGGATGGGGATGGCTTGCCTCAGTTGTCCCAACCTCCTCCACCCAGAAGGCAGGTACCAAACTGGTAGGTTTGAGTACCTGAGCTCAGCTCAGATGTGTGCTAGCTGTGGGAACTTGAGCAAATCACTTAAATCCCTAATTATGTCAGTGTCCTCGTCTGTGAGATGGGGGTGGTGGTAGCACCTGCCTCCCAGGATTATTATGAGGACCCAGTGAGATGGTGTCTGTAAAATGCTTTGCAAGCTTTAGAGCACCCTGCATGCTAGCTATTTAGATATATAAATAGCATGTGTATGTAGTCTATCATTATTATTATTATTATTATTAGTGGTGGTGGTGGTAGTAGTAATAGTAGTGGTAGTAGTAGTGGTAGTAGTGGTAGTAATAGTAGTAGTAGTAGTAGTGGTAGTGGTAGTAATAGTGGTAGTAGTAGTGGTGGTGGTAGTAGTGGTAGTGGTAGTAGTAGTACTGGTAGTGGTAGTAATAATAGTAGTGGTAGTAGTAGTGGTAGTAGTGGTAGTAATAGTAGTAGTAGTACTGGTAGTGGTAGTAATAATAGTAGTGGTAGTAGTAGTGGTAGTAGTAATAGTGGTAGTAGTAGTAGTGGTAGTAGTAGTAGTGGTAGAAGTAGTGGTAGTGGTAGTAGTAATAGTGGTAGTAGTACTGGTAGTAGTAGTGGTGGTGGTAGTAGTAATAGTAGTGGTAGTAGTAGTGGTGGTGGTAGTAGGAGTGGTAGTGGTAGTAGTAGTACTGGTAGTAGTAGTAGCAGTAGTAGTAGTAGCAGTAGTAGTGGTAGTAGTAGTAGTGGTAGAAGTAGTGGTAGTGGTAGTAGTAATAGTGGTAGTAGTACTGGTAGTAGTAGTGGTGGTGGTAGTAGTAATAGTAGTGGTAGTAGTAGTGGTGGTGGTAGTAGGAGTGGTAGTGGTAGTAGTAATAGTAATAGTAGTGGTAGCAGTAGTAGTAGTGGTAGCAGTAGTAGTAGTAGTAGTAGTAGTAGTAGTAGTAGTAGTAGTAGTAGTAGTAGTATATGTGAGAAACTCAGCACAACAAAGTGAATTCAGTCGGGGACATTGGGGCTCGTATTTTGCCTTAACCTCTCAGTGCTGCACAGGTCTAAAGTCAGAGCACTTGGGTTTGAATCCTACCTGTGTGAACTGAGACAAATTACTTCATTTCCCTGAGGTTTGGTTTTGTTGTTCAGTTGTTTCTGTGAGGTGTCAGACTCTCTGTGACCCCATTTGGGGTTTTCTTGGCAGAGACACTGGAGGGGTTTGCCATTTCCTTCTCCAACTCAGTTTAACAGATGAGGAAACTGAGGCAAACAGGGTTAAGTGACTTGGCCAGGGTCACAGAGCTAGTGAGTGTCAGAGTTCCAAATTTGAACTCAGGTCTTCCTGGCTCCAGGCCTGGCACTCTTCTGCATCACCCAGCTATGCATGGGTCTTAGTTAACTCATCCATAAAATGAGAAGATTGGGTTAGAAAGCCTCAGAGGTCCCTTCCAGTTTCAGGATTGTTGTTGATCGAGGCCATGGGACACAGTCGTGCTTCTGGATGACCCCTCTCCACCTGTGTGGGGCAGGATGAGGCCCCCTTTTCTCTTGCTGCCCCCGTGCCCTGCAGTTACACACCAAGCTCTTCCCTTCTGTCCTTGCAGCTGAGAGAGGAGAAAGGGCCTGGGGCTCAAGTCCAGATAAAGAGAAGAGACCACAGACCTTTTCAGTTCCCTTTTAGGAAAGTCCTTGCTTGGTGAGAGTCAAAAGAGAGGGATCTTTACGCAAATGTGTGTGAAATTTCCCCCAAATACACTAATTGTGAAACTTTTCACTTTTGTTGAAGCCCTGAAAGGTTTAAAAGAGGGGGGGTTGTTAAGATTTATTCTAGGTTTAATGGCTCCTGTGTGAGAGAGAAGGGGGTGGGGGAAGGGAGGGGAGGGAAGGAGGGAGGGAGAAAGAGAGAGAGAGAGAAAAGGAGGGAGGGAGGTAGAGGGGAGAGATGGAGGGAAGGAGGGAGGGATGGGGGAAAGAAGAGAGAAGAAGATGGAGAAAGGAGAGACACATTTTATTTCAGTCAACTAATCAAACTACAAACATTTATTAAGTACCTACTAGATTTTGGGAGCATGAAGAAAAGAACCTGAAATAATCCCAGTTTTTATCTGGGTAAACAACACATGCACAGAAGTGGGTGGAAAATGGTGGGCAGTGGCCACCCTTGAGTCTCCCAGTCCCAGCCATGTCCTTGCGCAGGATGCTGTCCAAAGGCTTGTTCTGAGTTAGGGGTCAGGGTTGGTAAGTGGGGAGGGACAGAGGCCATCTGCCTGACCATTACTCTTTTCTTCCCCCCAGGCAGGCTTTGGTTGCAAAGTCTAGGGCTTGGTTGTGTCTTAGTGCACCCTGCAGCCAAGGTACCAGTCTGGAAATGTCCTGACCGAGGAGGGGAAGGAGGAGGATGGGGCCTCTCACAGGAGGCCTCTTCGGGTGGGGGCCACACATATGGGTCTCTTTTGGCAGGAGACCTTAGTGGCTAAGTCCAGGGTTACTGTGGGGAAGGGGTCACGGGAGGAGGAATGCTTCGCTTTGTTGGTTGATTAGTTCAGCTCTGCCCTTTCCAGGGATCTGGGGAAATCAATCATTCAGCCCTCACTTGGCTGACTGGGAGTAGACAGAGCAGAGTTCATTCGCAGGTGATCCTGAGCAGCTTCTGCTTGGTCTGTGGTCTAGGATGAGCAGGCTGGGAAGGCTCCATGGCATCCCCGGATTGAGATCTGGAAGGGCTGGCCATCTAGTCCAGGCTCCTCATTTAAAAGAAGAGGGGACCAAAAGCCAGGGAATTGATGCAATTTGCACATGGCCACATTGGTAGAAAGCCCTAATGGTGAGTTTCGAGCCCAGGCCTCCTGCCTCTAGGTTCAGTGCTATTCCCAGGGTGGGCAGTTTGGATTTCAGTTGTTTGGAAGGACAGACAGGAACTTCCATCTGCTAGGTTCTTCCCAGCTTTTACCTCCTGTGATGGAGTTAAACACATTTACCAGTGTTCAGTCTAATGACTTGGTTAATTCCAAGCAAGACTGCCTGCTCAAACATTCCTGAAAGAAAGTCTGGTCACCTCTCAGAGTCAATCAGTATCAATCTATGAACATTTCTAAGCACCTGCTACGGGCCAGGCATTTGTGTGCTACCTGCCGGGGATATAAAAAGAACGAGAAAACAGTCCTGCCCTCAAGGAGCTTACAATCTAATGATTGTCATCACGGTCTTTCCCCTCCTGTTTTGATATTGGGAATCAGCCTTAGACTTGATGGTAATCTCTTTGACGCTATTGCCTGTTCAGTAAAAAAGCTTGCACCCCCAAACTTGGCTTCCTGGGACTGCCTCCTCCTTCACCTACTTCTGTTGCCTAGTAAAATGATGACTTAGACTTTCTTTTTAAGTGCTACTCAGGCAGGTGTCTGGTTCCCTAGATACACTGGAGTTATCAGTTTGCCCCTCACCGGACTGGAGGGCCGGTGCTTCATGGGCCGTCCGTCCCTTGGATGAAGGGCATCCTGCTAGTTCATTGCTCCCTACCTTGATCTAGTCAACCACCTTCAGCTTCAGTTTCGTTCTCTGTGAAGTGACATCATACTGAATTGCCCTGAAGCCCCTTCCCCCTCTATATTGTAGGATTCCTGCTTGGCCACCTCTGATGGCCTAGGCCTGGAGATGTCAAGCCTTCTCTCCCCATTGCCTTGTGGAAACTGCCCCAGCTGCTTTGTTTCTTTTCATTCTGTTGGGGGAGTGATGAAGAAGGCCTCCCAGGGGACTGCTTTTCATGTAGTGTGTGTTCCAGCAGGTGTTATGGAAACCCCCAAGCCTTGAGTCAGAGAGAGAGGGCTGTGTGTGTGTGTGTGTGTGTGTGTGTGTGTGTGTGTGTGTGTGTGTGTGTGTGTATGTATTGTGCATGCTTAGGTGTGTGTGTATATATGTATATATATGTATATATATATAACAACTGGGTGCTATCAGCCCTTGTCAGAGGTTCGGGTCTTTCAACTTTATGAGCAGGTGGAAGTAAGTTTCTTGGAAGATCAAAAGGCAGAGTTGATTTGCTATGGCAGCTGCTTTGGACTTCATGAAAAAAGGGGTGGACTAGGCCAGTGACTCCCACTTGCCTTGCTGGAGAGATTCTCTCTAACAATCTCACCTCTCAACAATGAACAGTACTGGAAAAGACCGAGGCTGGGTAAGTCATGTGGAAGACATGAGGCTTCAGCCTTCTCAGGACCAGCATTGTAAGAAATGACCTTAAAAAAACCCCAAAGTCTTTATAATTTGGCTTGGCCTAAAATTCTCCTTCTCCCCCTGGATGGGTTCTGGTGGACGGATGGGACAGTCAAGCTTTGAGAAGGTGCACTTTGTTACCTTGGCCCTGTCCCAGAGGAGTGGTGGGGAGGGAGCTAGTGAGCCAAAGCCTCTGTTCCTCATCTCCCCAGTTTTACTATATTTTATTTTTGTGGTAGTGTTTGTTGAATTAGGGACTGTCCCCCTGTGATTGAATGAAGGCAGGTGTTGTTCAGAGGCTAAGAACTGGAAGGAATTTGAGAATTTATCTAGTTAAACCTCCTCCTGTTTTTGAGATAAGTTCTAGAGAGTGTGGGAGGATTTGGAGGGGAGATTATGAGCAGGGAAGGATCTTAGTCCCACTCCCCTTCATTTTACAGATGAAGAAACTGAGGTCTCGGGAGCTGGAATGGCTTTGCCTGTGGTCACACGGCAAAAGATAGAGAAAGGAGAAACAGTAGGAGGGAGGGAAGAGAGAAAGAGAGGAAGAGAGGAAAGACAAACTACAGACGTTTATCAAGTACCTACCAGGTGCTGGGGACTTGAAGATAAAAACCTGAAAGAATCCCGGTTTTTATCTGGGAAGACAACACATACGCATATAAGTGAATAGAAAATGATGGATAGTAGCCACCATAAGCATAAGAGTCGGTATTTGAACCTAGGTCTTATGATTTCAGAGACAATACTCTTTTTACCTTTCCAGGTGAGGCTCTCAGACAGATGACTTCTTTTCTTGGCAAATTATTTTAAATGCAACCTCAATTCTCAGCAACATAAAGCTGCTTGAAAGCTAGCTGTGATCAGGACAGAGTTGCCAGATAACAACTGTGGGGGTTTCCTGGTGGTCACTTCCCCCTCCTTGGACTCCTCATCGCGCTGCTTGGTCTCCATGGCGTTTTTGTTGCCTGGGTGGCCAGTTCTAACTCCCCAGCTCTGAGAGGTTGGGGCTTCTCTGTTCTCACTTGTCTTCTGGGAGTTGGGAAAGCAAACTTTAGGGGAGATAGGAGGTAGCTGCTTCTTCCTCTCCATACATGGGGAGCGGGAAGTGAATAGAGCACCAGCCCTGGAGTCAGGAGGACCTGAGTTCAAATCCTGCCTCAGACACTTAACACTTACTAGCCGTGTGACTTTGGGTGAGTCACTTAACCCCAATTGCCCTGCTCAAAAAGAAAAAAAAAATGGGGAGGAGGATACAGACCATGGCTCTTGACTGCTGGTAGAAGTGCCCTGAGATGGGACCCCTCTGTCACATTCTCTTTGAGTTAGGTGGCCTTCAAGAGTCTTCTGGCTCTAGAGATGCCATTCTTTTTTCCAAATGGATGCTAATATTTTTGACATCTAGTCCAGTGTGAAAGCAAGAGCTCAGGACTGGAAGCCAGAAGCCACGTATTTTAGCATTGACTGGCACTTTGACCTTGCCTCCGCCATTTCCTTTCTGGGAGGCTCAGTGTTCACTTTTGTTAAATGAAGGAGTTGACTTGGGTCATCTCTCGTGTCCTTTGTGCCAGAGGAGTCCAACACAGGCCCCAAAATGCTCCCAGTGTGACTGGAATCAGATTAAAATTAGGAAATAATTAACAACATAAATAAAAAACATAATAGAATCTAATGTTAATTTGTGATTTTCTAAGTCAAAATGAAGCCAACAAGGGATTCTTGTCTAGGGTTTAGTTGAGTGTGATACTACTGCTCTAGGCCACTTTCTGAGACTGTTAAGATGCAAAGGTCATGGGCATTTAGGTGGTGAAATGAATAGAGCATCAGCCTTGGAGTCAGGAGGACCTGAGTTCAAATTTGACCTCAGACAGTTACAGCTGTGTGGCCCTGGGCAAGTCACCTAACCCCAATTGCCTTTAAAAAAAAGATGCAAAGGAGATGCTTAACCTCATTGGTAGATGGAGTTTTCTCTTTTGGCAAGTTTCCTAGACCAGTGATGTTACAGGCTCCATCCCTATTCCTGTCCCGGTATTAAACAACTCTTGGCAAATTTAGATTTGTGTTGTCAGCTGTTTTGCCTCAGTCAGAATGTGGAGGACAGATTAATGGTGGAGTTTGATGGATGGAGGCCTCCATTTGCTGAGCTTGCAAATGCTAGCTGATTGGTGGTGGGCAAGTGGCCCCAAAGCATGCTGGGAAGCAGCAGGAGACCACCGTGGTAATTTAGAAGTCATCACCTTGGGGGCAGGGGGAAGCTTCAGTAGATCTCTAAAAGCTGCTTTTGGTGGTCTCTGGAAGGAAGATCCAGTAAAAGCAATTTTAATGGGTGTAGCCAAGAGACAAAATGGTTTTTCTTCCTCCCCGTTTTTTACCTAATACTCAGTCTCTCAAGTACTCAAATGGATAATTGGTGTTTTGAAAGAGCTGAAGGCAAACCTGCCACTTCTTTATTATTTTTTTCAATTAATAAGCATTTATTTTCTCTCCCTCTCTCCTGCATTCCACCTTTAAAAAAAGGAAAAGAAAAACTGAAGCCTTATAACAAATATGCACAGTCAGGCAGAACACATTTTCACATTGGCCAAGTCCAAAAATGTACAGTTCTACTGCTTTCTGAGCCTCTGAAGTTGGAGCACAAAAGGAGGTATTTAGAATCTGGTCAACAGTGACCCTAGTCACTGTTGGATCTCAAATCCCCCTAATTGTTTTTTGTCTTTTGGGAGGGGGGAAGGCAGGGCAGTTGGGCTTAAGTGACTTGCCCAAGGTCGCACAGCTAATATGTGTTAAGTGACTGAGGCTGGATTTGAACTCAGGTCCTCCTGACTCCATGGTCAGTGCTGTATTCACTGTGCCACCCATGTGCCCTCTTACCCCCCCAATTTTAACCTTGGATAACTTGGTCCCATTGCCTGGACCATTTTTTTGTCCTATTTCTCCTGGGCTTTCTTTGATATTCTCACATTCCTTACCCCTATGTTCCCCCCCCTCCAAGAACCATGGTCCATATCTCCTTCCCCATTTATGGAGAGGAAGAAGCAACTGCCCCCTCTCCTTGTGAAGTTTGCTTTCTCAATTCCCAAGAGGCCAAAAAAAATTCTGTGCACATTAAAAAAATTATTATATAATATATTATTATATGATATATAATAATTATTATAAATTTATTTACCAGGCACATATATGCCTCATTCAGTCCCCTGTCCTTTTCTTCTTTGCCTCTTCAGTGCCCTGCCTGGAGCAGGGCACTCTGCCTTCTTTGCCCCCCCACCCCCACCTCACCCCCACCTCATGCTTGCTTGTCTGTCACACTAGGAAATTGCCTAACTTGGTGTCAGTGACACATGGGCTCTAGCCGCCGGTGCAGCTTTGCTAAGTTTGCTCACTTTTGCAACTTGAGAATTTGTCAGGAAATAAACCATGCATTTAGAGCAAAAGCTGGTCGTGCCACCAGGATGCCTTTGGTCGGGTTAGAAAAACATATTAAGGGCTTAAGCCGCGCAGAGTCAGGGACTTGGCTGGATCTTAGGCTTCCTGACCCAATCCGATACCCTGAAACAGAACCAGTGTCTGTCAGAAAATAGGGAGCGGACAGTGAGGGAGCAAACAAAGGCATCCCAGACTTACCCCATTTGGGGCTGGGCTGGATGGTGCCTGAGGTCTCTACTCACTCAGACATGGTTAGCGGCTGTCAGGATCCTTGCGTCTATCAGTAAACAGCCACCTGTGCATGTTAAGCCCTATCCTTAGATCATCATTTGCCCCAGCTTTTTTATCCCTTCATCCCCTGTGTTCTTGGAATTTGGAAGGAAGGTAAGACATTGTGTGTCTGGTGTGCTCAGATCAGTCCCTGAAATGGAGATCAAGGTAAATGAACAATAATCATCAAACAGGGAAGTGAAGAGCTATATTTATTATATAGACACACATTTAGTGTATGTCTGGCACTATTCTAAGCCCTGGGGAAAGCAGGCTAGCTCCTGCCCCCCTGGAGTTTGCATTCTAATGAGGTAAATACATGCCACATTGCCTTTTAATGAAGTCAGTTGGCAAGCTTTTGTTAAATGCTGACTATGCAGTCAGACATGGGGCTAAGTCCTAGGGATACAAAGGAAGGAAGCAAAAAGGTTCCTGCCCTCAAGGACCTCACAGTCTGCTGGGGAAAAATGTCAGGCAGATACCAGACACCTGTGCATGCAAGATGTGTGTGGTGTGAATGGGAAGGAATGTCAGAGGCAAGGGGCCAGCAGCCTCTCTGGGCAACAGACAGTCAGAGAAATAGACAGGGGGTGGGGGGAAGACAGAGAGGGGAGAGAATGAGAGAGATGGAGAGAGAGAGAGAGAGAGAGAAAGAAAGAGGGGAGAGACAGAGAGAAAGGAGAGAGAGAGAGAGAGAGAGAGAGAGAGAGAGAGAAAGAGAGAGAGAGAGCGGGTGGATTTTCAGGGAGGCAAATTTAAGCATGATGTAAGAGGGAAAACGCCCCAACAATGACAGTCACACCGAGGTGGGCTGGGCTGCCTCAGCTTAGCTGACTCTGACACAAATTCTTTGAGCAGAAATGATTTGCTCACTTTTGAGTACATTGTTTCAGGGATGCTTTTTGAGTATGGGTTAGAGTAGGGGACCACAGAGGCCTGTTCCAACTCTGCATTCTGTGACTTTATAAATATTAAAAAGGAAAGGGAGAAAGTGCATATTGTCAGTGTATCTCTATCATTGTTGCTGAGAGAAAGGGTGCCTTGGATTCTAATGGTCTGAATAATTTCTCCCCAATGAACCCCTTTCTGATCTTTAATTTGGACCAGTCCACCATGCAGGAGATGGCCTAGGCAAATAAATGGTCAGGTTATTTTACCTTGTCAGGTCAATTTCTAATCGTACATTCAATTCCACAAACATTTTGTAAGTGTTTCCTGTGCACCAGACGCTGTGTTAGGTGCCCAGGGCGCAAAGACAGTGACATGAAACGGCCCCTTGCCCTCATGAGCTTACACTTTCTGGAGGTGGATTGTATGTGTGAGGAGGGGCAGAATGTTTACAGATGAGTAAATCCAAGGTCATTTGGGAAAGGACCAAACAAGAGAATTCATGCCATGATATGTGACCATTCTGCTGATGCAGACCATGGCCTGCCAGGCTGGCCTATCCCCTGTGAGCCTCATCCATACCCTTCCATAAGCCCTACCCTGGGTTGCTCTGGGCTTCTCTCCAGGTCTCTTGACACAACCTGGGCTCTGCTGCACCATGGGGCTCATCGCTCGGTCTTACAGTCTGACTGACCCATCTTTTTTTCTGTTTATAGGGGACACCCTTTTTGCTGATTTTCCAGCACATTTACAATGGTTCATGTCCGACTCACTCCCGCCATGTTCTCATCCATTCCCCTTTGGGTGATTAATGACGTCAGTTTTTGGAGACTGTTGTGTTCTGTGACTGAGAGCTGTATATCCCTGGGGCTTTGGGTGTCATGACTCAAAGCCATACGTTGTTGGGGCTTCCGTGCCTGCATTCAGTAGCCTTAGATCGCTATACTTACATGGCTACATGTATGTATATATATATGTTCATAGATGTATGTGTATATACACATAAACATGCATGTATAACATATGGACCCATCCTATAACATGCACATTATGTATGCAGCAGGTAATATGTATAAAACAAATGTTATATGTTTGTATAATACCAATATACATACACAGTATACATGTTTGTATAATACCCACACTATATAACGTGTATATCATGTGTGTGTCATGTCACATATGTATAAAATGCACATTCTATATGCACATATAACACACACTTATACAATATATTATACACACATGTATAATGTTTACATGTATCCTGTGTGCATATACACACGTATATACACACATGCACATGTATATATAATCTATACGTACAATTCACATATACACAACACACATGTGTGTAATATATGTATACCTTTGGCAGCATATATGTATATATGTGTATAGGTGAATATTAACACACATGTATATGCGTATAATAAGTTCCAATAATACATATATTGTGCACATACACATACAACCCCTGTACTTGCTTAGGATAGTCCCTCCCTCCTCTCCATTTCTTCCCTCTTATTTCTCAGTGCTGTTGGTAAATTTGCTTCTGGTCAGCCCCCTTCTCCCCCGCTCTGTGTTTTCCCTTCTTCCCGTGAGTGAGCTATTTCTGAATTCACCATGCACCAGGAAACAAGATTATTAAGCGTGTCGGGATTGTGCCTAAACTGAGAATAAACAGGGCCCGAGTGGCTTTCCTCTGAGCCGAGTTCAGGTGGACTTTGTGTTGTAGGCCATCTGCTTTGGGTGCTTGGAGGTATCTTGTGTGTGGCCCTTTGGCTTCAGGGTTCTTTCTCACAGATGATCGAGGTTCCTAGATCATTGTAGGGACTGTTAACAGTCAAAAGCTCAGCTCAACCCACTCAGTGGAGGGAGCATTGGTGGTGCCCAGCACCCTCAGTCCTGATGAACCCACCAAGCTCCCTGTCTCCTGCTGACCTGAACTAGATGCTCACTGAGGGGAGAGATGGTATTTTACTCCTCCCTCCCCCACCTTTTCCTTTGTAGCAAACAGCTCAGTGCCTTGTATACTCTCAGTACTTAATAAATGAATTAGCAAAGTGAAAAGAGTTCTGGACTTGGGTCAAGATGCCAGGGTTCAAATTCTGCCCCAGAAGCAGAATGCCAGGTGCTGACTCCCTACCATGATTGGGCAGGTGTCCTTGAGAGCCCCAGGAGGGGCAGCACCTCCTGCAGCCCAGCCACTCCTGCCATCAGGGAGGCCATGGCTATGGAGGCCAGGGTGCTCAGTGGCACCCTGGGCCCCAGGCTCTGCTGCCCCAGCAGCTGGAGCTCCTGAAAACCCAAAGCCCTCAGTGCTGCCACATGGTGCGGGTGGTTGTGTTTGTCCTTCGTTCTTGAAGAGGGAGGACCGAGGGCATCTGGGAAATGATGGCAGGACTTGTAGCTGACTTGGATTTGAGAGAGGGAGGGCTGTGCATGGTCACCAGCCTCACCTTCTCCTCAAAGCCAGAAACAGATGGTTTTACCAGTGGAAATGACAGTAAGGAAGACACATAGCCACTTGCTTTGCTGCTGTCCCCTAAGAACATGGGCCCTCTCCATCTGACTTGTAGCTGAAGCTTCCTGTGGGTGTCTTCTCCCTCTCCTTGGCTGGCTCTTCTGTTTGTGTCGTTAGCACTTAGCCAGTGTTTTGCACATAGTAGGGCCTTAATAAATGCTTTCCCCCATTTTTTAAAAAACAGATTTTTATCGATCATTTATTTCATTCATTTGAATGAAGCATGATTCCAACAATGTCAGCATTTACTCATATTAATGAAGGATTTGAGGAAGGAAGGAAGAAACCAAGCATTTATAAAACACCTACTGTGTGTCAGGCTGTGACACACATTTGGTCCTCACAATAATTCTGTGAGGTGTAGGTGCAGTTATAATCCCAATTTTACAGTTGAGGAAACTGAGGCAGGCGGGTGAAGCAAATTGTCTGGGGTCACTATTTTGTGTCGCAATTCACGATTGTGAATCACTAATTCACAATACATTTCACAATAGTAAATATCATATTTTGGGGACTTTGGGGTTTGGCTTCTTTTAAGTCCCAGCTAAAACCCCACCTCTTATAGGCAGCCTTCCCCAACCCCTCTTAATTAATCCTGACCTTCCCTCTGTAATTATTTCCTTTTCGTCTTTCATATAACTTGCTTTGTATTGATTTGTATTGGTTTTATTTGCATGTTGTTTCTACTCCTAGATTGTAAGCTCCTTGAGGACAGGAACTGCCTTTTGCATCTTTTTGTAAATACAATACTTAGTATGGTGCCCCGTATATAGGAGGTGCTTAATAAAGGCTTGTTCATCAACGATTACTATTATTACAATATGATATTATTTATTATTGATCCCTTTTGTTTTCACAGCAGGATCATTTCCAGATATTTCCCTAGCCTGCCTCAAGTGAGCCTCCCCTTGTAACAAAATGACAAAAAGAAACAACAAAAATTCAAGCCAAACCGTTTGCATATGCAGTCCCCCATTTCTTCAGGGAGAGGATGAGGCATTTCCTTCCTCCTCCAGGGCTAAAGCTGGGCAATATTATGATTTTAGCAGAAACACATGAATCTTGCCATCGTCCCTTTGGGTTTACTTTCTGCCCTCCCTGCTTATAGCCCAAGTTAGAAGCTGCAGATGAAGGAGAGAGGAGAGAGGAGGCAGGAGCCGGTACCAGCTTTCGATGCTTAATTTGTGGGTCACCCTGGGTAATAGAAAGGACCTGTCAGTTTCTCCGCTCTGTGGCTGGGGTCCTTAACCTGGGGGTCTGTGAGCTTTTTTTTTTTTTTTTAGACTTTGATAACTATATTTCACCATGGTTGGTTTCCTTTGGAATCTTGCGTCTTCTAGCATTTAAGATATTCTGAGTAGGAGTCTGGAGTTTCCCTAGACTATCACTAGGTCTGTGTCACAAAAAAAAAGTTTAAGAACCTTGTTTTATGGTGTCTGATGCATCACTGCCTAGATGTGAGGAAGGAATGGAAATTGAGACCCTCCTCCTTAGAAGTTATGTGACATCGCTTGACCTCTCTGGGGCCTCAGAATCATCTATAAAATGAGGATGGCACGAACTGTCAAGGTCCTTTTCTGCTGTCAGTTCGTGATTTATATTTGGGTTTTGGACTTAGCAGTGTGGTTGACTTGTGGTAGTCCTTGCCGGCCTTTGCTCTGTCCAGTGGTCGTTTGTTAAATGTCTGCAGAGCTCTGAATTCAATGCTGAGGGTCCATGGGGTCCAAAATTTAGAATGAGGCAGAGGTTCTGAGGCCATTGAGTCCAACAGGCCCCCTCCTCCCCATTTTACAGATATAGCAACTGAGGCCTAGCCTGAATTTAAGTGACTTGCCCAGGGTTGCACAGCTAGTAAGTGCCAGAAGTGGGATTTAAACTCTGAAGTCCAGTGTTTTTGTTTTGTACTACACCATAATGCCTCTAAGGATTGGACCCCTTTGGGGGAAGCATCCCAGGAAGCAACAGAGCTGAGAATACTGGGACTCCTTCCTCTCTTCTCACCCCACTCATACAGTGCGGCGTCCTTTCATTCGATCATCCATCAACATTTATTATGGGTGAAATCTGGGGGAAATCCCTTTGGGGGAACCCTTAAAGTCAAAACAGTTTCCCCACATATAAAATTGGAAGGTTAGACTTCATGGCTTCTAAGACCCCTTCCAACCCTTAAAGTCTTTCTTCTGGGGCTTAAACCTTTATGGCCTTGGATAAGTCACTGCACTCAGGCCAGGTCTCGGTTGCCCTATCTGTAGAATGAGAGGAGTCAGACTAAATTGGCCTCGGAGGTTCCTTCTTGCTCTAAAACTGTGATCCTGGCATTCATCATTATTTGCATATGCTTTCTGCCCCAGCAATTACTTTTTTTTTTTTTTTTTAGTTACCCAAACATTAGAAAGTGAATTAAAATGTAGCAGGGATACTGTGTGTGTGGAGCCAGGCTGGCCGCTATTTCTCCTGAGGTCACTCCAGCCATAAATTCTGAGGGGATTGGGGTCTGATCTTGGGAAGGCTTTCCTTTCTGGGGGCTGCTGTGTCTCCTCCAGTCATCCAGGGCCAGGCAGCTGCATACCTGTCTCTGATGGCCGAAGCTCGACTGTTCTGGCCCCCACATTCCCCTTTAGGACTCGGCAGACTTTCTGAAACCAGCCCTCCTCTGTCCTTCCTGACATTTAACTTGAGATGAGCTCAGCGGGGAAGCTTTATCTGCCAATCGGGAGGCCATGGCCAGGAATGATAATCAGGCCCTTGTGTGTATCTCTCTTGTCTACATGAGTTTTTCCATTACAAAACACACAGAGGGGGTGACAATGGGGCTTTCTTTTACCTATCTTTTTTTTTCCTCTTCTATTTTTTTTGTGTGTTAAAGGGACATTTCAGTAGACAACTGACCCGAGGGAGAGGCTTGGAAGTTATTTATGAGTATCTTCTTAGGATTTCTTGCTCCATGCTGCGCTGACCACTGAAAGGCCCCAGTTCTAGACAGTCCCTTTTCTAACGGGCTGGGGTTGTTTTGAACCAAATGTGGTCTTTTAGAAATACTCTGGAAGAGAGAGGGTGAAGGAATTGAGGTGTAGCAGTATTCCTGGGTCAGTGGAAAGAATGTTAAACCTGGTTAGGGATCTGAGTTTGAATTACCCTACTGCCACTACTTGTATGTTCTGGGGCAGGTAAATTGGCTTGATGCCACTTAGCTTCCTCCTCATGTGTAGAATTAAAGGGTTGGACTAGACCCCAGAGATCCCTCTCTAGTCACTGATCCTGTGACCATTGGGATTCAGTTTTCGTTTGCTGTAAAATCCTCACTCACTTCTCAAAGTATGGTCTACAAACTCCTGGGGGTTCCTGAGATCCCTTTGGGGGAACCCTTAAAGTCAAAATAGTTTTGCTTACACTGCTAAGATGCTATTTGCCTATTAAAATGCTTCTTCCTCATCCATCTACATATTTGTGCGACGCTGGAGTTTTTTCATATACTTCAACCAAAACAACATAACCGCACAGATTGGATCAGGAGACTCTTGTAGCCTTCTTTATTAAGCCAGATGTTAGAGATTTACAAAAACATATCCCCAACACCAAATGTCATTCTTCTCCCTCTTTTTTCGGAAACTAGTTACTTTTCTTAAATGTGTCATGTTAATTGAATTAATATTTTAAAAATGAATCCATTAAAATTTTTATTATAGTAAATCCACATATAAACAAAAACTCTTGCAGAGTAGGGGGAGGCTTCAAATTTTCATAGTGTAAAGGAATCCTGAGACCAAAAAGTTTGCAAACCACTATTCTTTAAAAAAAAAAAAAAGGATTCCATGACCTCTGAGGTCCCTTCCAGCCTTAAATCTGTGGTACTGTGAAACTATAAATTTGCCTACTCTTCCAGGGACTCAGTTTCCTCATCTGTAAAATGGAGCCTAGATGACTTAAGTTTCCTTCCAGCTCTAGGTCACTGGGCTTATCGTCCAGTGAAATGGAACCATACTGAGGACTTTTGGGACATGGATGAGGACTTGCTGAGATTATTTTGGGGGGATGGTGATAAAGAGTGTTGGGACCTGTGCCTTCACAAGTATAGAAAATTTCCACTGTGGGAATTCTGCTTTCTTCACGAATACTCTAGAATTTTAAAATCTTTTTGCTTGTTACTGTCTCCTTAAAAATGTCTTCGCCTAAACTCCCCAGTTTCCATCAACATAGAAGAGTCATTGTATGTCTGCTGCTCAGGCTGCTGACTGGTTTAACTTGTGTGTTCTCTTTCTTGGAAATAAATGAATTAGTCTGTGCCTTTCCCTCATCCTGTATTTAGGA
Organism: Pseudocheirus occidentalis; assembly: GCA_028646575.1. Classification (NCBI taxonomy): domain Eukaryota; kingdom Metazoa; phylum Chordata; class Mammalia; order Diprotodontia; family Pseudocheiridae; genus Pseudocheirus; species Pseudocheirus occidentalis. The sequence continues at coordinate 1,655 of JAQQSW010000352.1, read as the reverse complement.
AATCTCGCTCTGAAGATGGAAACAACGTGTCCTTTGCTATAGTGTTCTGAGGTTTACAAAGTAATAAAACCCGGGGAAAGTTGTTAGCATGTTAGTATATGTATCCACACCTTTTTTGGGAGCAGGGGAGGGGTACTCCAATGCTCAGTTTTGTCCTGGAGGAGAGACTTCCTTTGCCAGAGTTTGTAACCTGGTTCTCCTGACTCCAGATCTAGGGTTCTCTCTATGACTGCCCTGCTGTCTATGGTACTTAAGGGGGAGGCAAGATTATCATTCCTTGAGTTCATTGCACAGGACCAGAGCCCTAGGGCACAAGCCCATTTCTGATGTTCCCAGGGAAAACCCTGGTCAAAGAATGTATAATCAGAACACATGGGATTAGGGAGAAGCCTCTTCTATCAGACTTGGTCTGTATGAACCCAAATCCTCAGGTTTAAGACTCAGGGATAGATTGGGGGTTGTCATTGTGGGGCAGTTGAGGGCTTTTTGGAGGGGAGAGGGCAGGGCAGTTGGGGTTAAGTGATTTGCCCAAGGTCACATGGCTAGTAAGTGTTCAGTGTCAGAGGTCGGATTTGAACTCAGCTCTTCCTGACTCCAGGGCTAGTACTGTATTCACTGCACCACCTAGCTGCCCCTGTGCTTTTACTTCGTGTGTCTGGTTTGTGGTTTTGTCTCTTTTTCCTGTCAGCAGAGTATACCTTTTTGGGTTTTATTTGTTTTTGTTTTCCTCTAAACTCATTTTCTTTATTTTTTTCCTTTTAAGTTTATTTATTTTTAGTTTACAACATTCAGTTCCTCAAGTTTTTGAGTTGTAAATTTTCTCCCCCTCTCTAAACTCATTTTGTATTTTTAATCAGCTGTGGGCTGGTGCCATGCATAGTGGGAAGAGGAACAGGGTGAACATCCCAGCTTCTCTGCTGACTTCCTGTGCATCCTGGGGCAAAAATCACTTAAGCTCCTTGGGCCTCCACTTCCCCATCTGTAAATCAAAGGGATTGGATGAAGCTGTCTCAGCAGATAGTGCCTGGCTTGGAGTCAGGAAGACCTGAATTTAAATCCAGCCTCAAATATTTACTAGCTGTGTAACCCTGGGCAAGTCACTTAATCCTATTTGCCTCAGTTTCCTTATCTGTCAAATAAGCTGGAGAAGGAAATGGCAAACTACTCCAGTATCTCTGCCAAGAAAACCCCAAATGGGTTCGCAGAGAGTCTGACATGATTGAAAACAATGAAACAGCAGCAAGACCTTCTTTCTAGCTCTAGAACAATGATCTGTGATCTCTGAAACCAGAAGACCAAACTTGTTAGAAATGATTATAAAATAATCAGTAATTTGACTTTGATGGTCTAATAATAGTCACATTTTTATAGCATTTTAAGGTTTACAAAGGACCTTCCTAATAACCCCATGAGGTAAGTGATATGCATATTATTATCATTAATGTATATTATATCTAGAATAGGAATATTTATAAATGATGAAACTGAGGTTCAGCAATAAATGATTTTCCCATGATCCTATAACTAGGAAGTGCTGCAGCTTGGGTTTGGATCCAGGTTTTCTGAGTCTGGTCTTCTTTCTACTCCAGAAGGGGCTCATCTGGTCAGGCTCATGCCTGATGTTCACAGCCGTATATAATAGGGAGCAGAGAAGG
>JAQQSW010000351.1:21420-49336 GCA_028646575.1 Pseudocheirus occidentalis | reverse complement strand
GTGTATGCCAAGCTATTCCATGGCGTTCTCACACCCGTGGAGGGAGGACGGGGTTCTACATACAATAAGGTTGTGGGAGGAATCTAGGGGTGGTCCAGAGGGGGAGATTGGGGAGGGTCTTCAGGAGGAGTCAGATGAGGTCAGACTCCAGTAATGAGTGGTTCAGGGTGGGAAGTTGCTGGAGGCTACCTGGAGACCATAGACAATGATGGGCCAGGCCAATTCAAGGGTGGGAAACTATTGGAACAAAGCAAGCTAAAGACTTGGGCAGAGCTGCATCTCGAGGCCCATGACCACAGGCAATTGTCTTCCCTGGGAAGGTTTACTTTCCCAGAGCCTGTACCTCCAAGAATCAAGGAGAGCTCAAAAAGGGGACAGGGGTCCCAGATCCTACACCTCATCAGTACCTCTATAAATATTGTGGAGTATTTAGGTACTTTTTTCTTATTGATAGATTCTTTGAGATATATATCCATGTAATGGTAATAGAATTTAAAGATCTCCTTGTATTGGCTTGGTTTTCAGTTTAACTGTTAAAACTCAGAGCTTGTGAATCCCACTTGTGGGATGAACTTATTGAAGTGAAGAGAGGGGGCTTAACTGGAAGAGCTAGTGCCATGGATTTAGAGAGAGGCCAGAAGAACCTCTGGGAGCCAACATCTGCAGACTGCTGGTACTGCTGGAGAGAGAGAAATGAGAACTGAGGGCATGGCTGTGGTGCTGGTATTTGTTCTGTCTGTTTCGATGTTACTTTGTCAGAATTGTCTGCTAATGGAGGACATTGCTTTTGTTGCAGAAGTCCTGGGACATTCTTATTGGTTCAGAAGCACTGAAAGAGGATTTTATTACTGTATGTTTACAGAAATCCTGGAGGAGGGTTTTGCTGATGTTTTCAGGAGTCCTGGGACTGTACTGATGATTTGTGTTGACTCCTCAGACCTTGTTGTTGGGTCTAGGTTGATTTCACCTGCAGGGAGTCAATTGATGAGTACACAGCAATGTGTATGTTTGTTATTGTGTCTTTGTTAAGCTGAGTCTTCCCTGGAACAGAAACTACTGAGAACTTGCCTCAGGTTAAGATGAAAAAAAGACCTCTCCTTATGTACTGAATGCTATCATGATATTGTAACCTAGTTGTGACCTAGGGGTGAATGGTCTTCCACTGCCTCTTGAGAGAGTGCTTTGTGGTGATGGATGCTATTGTAATTCAGTTGTGATCCAGAGGTGAAAAACTTTTGACTTTTGTACTTTGTGATACCAAATGAATGTACTTTGTTTATGATTGGAAACTAATCTCCAGTTGAATAGAGAGAAGACTTTGAGATTGACTAAATGAATGTACTGCCCAGGGGTGGAGTACTTGGACCTTAATACTTTGTGATTGAATTGAGGATATACTGAAATATTGAATTACACAAGATTGTGTGGGAAACTATCACCGTGCACACTATCAAGAAATTAGGTAGAGATTGAGAGGAACAAATGAAAATATTCCCATAAAGTAAAGGAGACAGTCACCAAACTTGAGCTGGGCTTTAGTCTTGATAGGCCCAAATTTGGTTTTTCTATAATGTATCTGCCAGCTACCTGTCTTTGGTAAACAAGAAAAGCAACAAATTATCTATAAATTGCCTACTTTTTGCAACAAGTAATATGTCTGCCAGGTGTTTCTGTAAATTGTCTGCTTTTTGGAAAATGAGAAAAATATGCAATCTGTGATAAGCTAACTTCTGATAAATAATTTTGTATTGAGTAAACGGATTGTAAGGACACCCCTTCCCACCAATGGGAATGAAGATCTGGTTACTGGGTAAGGGATTTGGGAATGGCTTTTAACCCAGCTTCTGTTTCTGTACAGTGGTCTCCTCCCTCTGGTGTTCCCGTGGTGTGGACCACCTGCTTCTCACGAGATTCTAATAAAGAAACCTTTCTGCTTTCACCTGGAGAAATCTCTGAGTAGTCAATTTGGGTTAGAGTCTTTGCACCCCACACACAGTGAATGCTGTATTTTGATTTTCTGTGAATGCTTTGCCTTAATCTGTCGCGTAATAAATGGTGTTTGCTATGCTCTTATCCGAACCTGGAAGTTGCTTGTGCTTGGCATTACAACCCAGTAATGGAATCTCTGGTTCAAACAGTATTGGACATTTTAGTCACTTTATTTACATAATTCCAAACTGATTTCCAAAATGATTGCACCATTTCACAGTTCTACTAACAATGTGATATTGTGTTTCTCTTTCCATAGCCCCTCCAAACACTGACTGCTGCCATATTTTGTCATTTTTACCAATGAGCAAAATGTGAAGTAAAACCTTAGATTTATCTTGATTTGCGTTTCTTTTATTAGTAGTAATTTGGAACATATTTTTCATGCTGTTGTGAATTTTTTGCAGTTCTTTTAACAGCTGTTTGTTAACATTAACCATCCTTTAACCATCCTTTGATTATTTATCTTATTGATCTTATGTATATTTCATTAATTAGCTAGAAATCTTGGATACCAAATTCCTATCAGAAATATTTGATGCAGAGTTTTTGTTTGTGTTTATGCCATTCAGTTACTTTTAATCTTCATAGATGCATTAATGTTATCTGTTTGGAAGCTATTCATTTTCAAGTAATCAAAGTTATTTATTTTATCTTTTATAATTGTCTCTATCTCTTGTTTGGGAATGGGATTTCTCTTTCTATTATTGCTTCTTGTGCTTTGTTATTATTATATTAAAAAGTTATTGATTTCTGAGAATTTATTTTATAGCCAGAAACTTTGTCAAAACTGTTGTCTCAATTATTATCTTTGATGTTGTATTATAAGTTTTAAATATTTTGGGAATTTAATTGTTCAGAGTTCTCAAAAAATTCTACCTTTATTTCTAATCACTATTACCAGATAACAAATGGCACTCTATTTGGATATGTAAAGCAGTTGTAATATGCAAAATAAACCCAAAACACATATCATTTAATGTTTTCTATAGTATTATGCTTTTCCATAATATATTTATGAAAATGTAATAAAAACCAAATAATCTAGTTAATCATATATTGGTAAATCAATCAATCAACAAACATTTATGAAGTATGAGACTAGGTCTTCATTGAGAAGATGAATGAAAAAAAATTGCCTTAAAATAATTAATGGACACCTGGATCTTTACAATACAAATAATCAAACAAAATGAAGGAAAGAAGAAAAATACATTCATAAAGCAGACTCATGGGCTATATGCATGTTCAAATATGTAAATTGTATTTTTGTCTTGTACACATACATACATACATACATACATAATATATACATATATACACACATACATACATAACATAGCCATGGAAATCTATCTAGTTCCCCATAATTCTCCCCATTTGTTGAATAACAAACAAAAACCCTTCCCCATTGCCCAATGAAAAGAAATAATAGAATTAATTTTCTTCCACCTTTTCTAGAGTTTTTAATTTAAAATTCACTGGAATATGTGATATATTATGTGGATATAAAAGCCTTTCTCAGCATTATCAGCAAATTTTTCCATGTTTGTTAAATAATAGATCCCCCAGTTATTTTCTAAATAATTGTTGCACATTAATCGTTTTTATACACATTTAGCAGGGTGTCTTGTGTATTTATTCTATCGATCTATTTCTCTATACTTTGCCTAGTATCCAATAGTTTTGTTGATAATCACTTTGTAATATATTTTGAAGCTTGTGAGTTCAAGGACTTATTCATTTTTTTTTCTCTTGTGTGCCCCTTAATATACTTCTCAACCTCTTTTTTCATAAATAAATTTTATTATATAATCATTACTATTTTCTCATGTACAGTGAAAGCTTATTGATATTTTGATTAATGTTATATTAAAATATCAATTAATCTGGGAGATATCAATGTTTTTATAATATAAATCTAATATATCCATGATCACTTTTTTTTTTCCATTTGTTTTGACCATCCTTTATTTTGGTCATTATTCTTCAATACTATTATTATTTATATGGATTCTTTAATTCCTATTTTAGTTATTTCTCAAATAGTTTACTGTTTTTTTGTTATTAAAAATATTGTTTCTCTTTCATCATGCTTTATTAAACTTTCTTACAATAAATAACACAATGAAGGGAATTGGGGTTGGTAAGTGTTTAAATATTTATCCTTTAATTCCAGATTCCAGCTTGTTAGCCAGCTAAATTCTCTTCCCAGTTCTGATCTTTTTTCTTTAACCCTTGCTTTTTATTGGCAGTAATGAGAGAAACCAACTGTACCTAAGTGCTTCTGTTTCTTGCCCAATTCTAGGGAAACTTTAGCAATGCTTTCTTGTTAACCCTTTTAACTAGGTTAAATCCTTTGAGGCAATATCATTTATTTTCATGTGAATTAATGGTGTTGGGTATTATTTATCTGTTTTGACAAGTCAAATACAGTCAAGGCAACAAGCATTTATTAAGCACCAAACTCTTAGCAATAACTGCCTTAAGCAGTGAAGAAATAATGAAAGATTTAACAGTCCTACTCTCAAACAGTTCAGAGTCTAATATAGTACCAGAAGGAAAAAACAAAACAAAACAAAACAAAACAAATCAGCAATTCATCTGTGGGCAGAAGGTTTCCAGGTTCTTTCCTTAATTCCACAGGCCTGCCTTTTTACCCTTTCACTGTTTCGCTTGACTTCTGCGTTTTGCCCCATCTCTTAGTAAACTTTTAAAAAGAAGTTTCTTACTAGTCTCTCTGTTGTAGCTTTGTTTCTGTGGTCTTTAGCTGCTGCATTTATTCACTCCTGTATTTTTGTTGGTGTATTCAAGAAACAAATAACCTCTCCAGTTTTGGTTTATTTCTAATAATTATTTCAAACACCTCTTTATAATTTAACATTTATCTTTTCTCATTTATGGTTAAGCTCAGATTTGCAGGGTAATTTATCTGGTACTACACCCTGACTTTATTGTATTTTGAAACACTTTAATTCATCCCTGCCTATGTTTTCTTGTGACTGCAGAATAGTTTTGCATTATTCAAATTTCTTTTTCTTTGTATTGGAGATATTTCTCTTGATGGCTTAAAGGACTTTTTGTTTCAGAACTGAATTGTTAAATTTAACTATGTGCCTTAGAGTTTGCAAACTTGTTTTGTTTTTTATTTGTTTGGAGGTGATCTATGAATTCTTTCTACTGGAATTTCATTTTCTATTTTTCGAAATTCTGGGCAGCTCTCTTGTTTCTTGCATTGTGATGTTAAAGTTTTTATCATATCATATTCCTCTTGGAGAACTATAATCCTAAAACAGTCTCTTCACTGTTTTTAGATCACTGTTTTGCTTGCATAGGGAGCATATTTTCTTTTAATGATGTTCTTTTTTTACTTCTCTTCTAAAATTTCCTTCACTTCTCTATATTTGAATTCCCAATCTATTGTTCTCCTTTTCTTGTTTCTTTGGTGAGACTTGACATCACAGATTGAAGTTGTTCTATTTTGCCCATTATTTTTACTGTTCAGGACATAGATTTTGCTCTCATAATTCTTATTTTTCTTGTGGATCACTCAAGGACATTGTGTTGTGGTTTTGTGCTCTCTTTACTTCCTATGTGGTCCTCTGTCTCATCAAGTGTTCAATTATTTTCCTTTGTTTTGCAGCATTTGTTCTTACATGACAGATGTGAAAGTCTAATGGATTAGTCTTCAAAGCTTTTCTGTCATGTTAAAAGAAATGCCTTGGGAAGCTACTGAGCATCTATTGCTGTAATTATGACATCAACAAATAGTTTCCTCAGTAACCATCATAAGAGTCAACAATTAATGACCATTCTGTTCTTCTTTTTCTGCCCTTTACTGTAGGATCTCTCACCTTTCGGAATCTATATCCTTACAACTTCATTATGTGGAGGACATATACCTGCCTAATTCCTCTTTCCTTATTAAGAAAAATTTCATCATCTCGTTCTTAGATTCACATTACCACTATACTCATTCCTCTTAATTTCTGCATTACATTCTTCTACATTCCGCATGATATCCTCTTATGCCTCTTTGAAGCCATATTATTTTTTCCATTTTGAATCACGTATCCATTTCTTGTTCTGTTTGTTTCTGTTTATTTTAAGAATCTCTTACAGCTCACTGAAAGGGAGTGCCAAGTTTAGTTAGGGTCAAAGTGTTCTTTCACTTCCTTTAATTTTTCTTACTCAGAGAAAGAATAACCTGTAACATTAGCATTAGGTAACAGTCACTTTATTTTTTTTCAGAAATCCAAACATCCACCATACTTCTAAGATCATTATGTAAATAATCCTTCGTCCATTCTTATTGTTCATGAAATCCGTAGTCCTTTGTCATTCTTGCTATTTAATAGCTCCCTTAGGTAACTTCACTTGATAAGGTCTTACAGTCATTTAATCAAGTAACAACAAACTGTGTCACAAAGGTAACTAAGTAATTTTCACTTTTGGTATTTCCTGAAACTGTGCCATTATTTATATTGGACTAGATAGTTGCTAAGGTCCTTTCCTCTAAGATTCTCTGTTTTATATTCTAGTAATCTATGCCTTATGGTCAATTCCAGGTTTAACCCTCTATGGTTCTCTAATTCTATGTTCTGTATTTATTCAACTGTAAAAGAATTGTTCACATTATTCCATAAGCTAAAGAGTAGGGAATGCTTAAATCATTTTGTCCAATTTTGTTACCTCATAAGTGTATGTGATGAAGAGGATGATTGATGATGATGATGATGTTCATGAGAATGAGGATAAAATATCAAGCACCACATTAAGGCACAAAAAATGGTGGGGTGTCCATTTTAATTAAGTTAACACCTTTGAGAAGTTATTCACTAGAATTTCACATCCCTGCTCCCAAGTCTCAACAACCTCGATGATTCCTTGAAAAGTGCCACACTTTCTTCTTTGAGATTCCCAGAGATTATTACATGAGCCTACCATAAAAGAAAATGAATTCATTTTGCAAATCATTTCCTCTGATAAATGTTTAGGTATATCAGTTTAAAAGAAATATAAGTATTTGAAGGCTTACATAGATTCACAGAATTTCAGAGCTGAAAGCAGCCTTGACATTATATAGCCAAACTCCTGGTTTTAAAGATAATATGTTACACTTCCTCCCCACCCCCACCGGCCAAAATGCCAACAAGGTCCTCTACCTAATACTAACGATAGCTTTGAGCACTCAAAATAACAAAATCCATTTCATAATATACATTGAGGCTAGAAGGGAGCTGAGGAGCTCTTCATCTAACCTCAGTTTACAGTTGTGGGAGTTAAAGATCATGTAGGTTAACTGACTTGCACAAGGTTACAAAGAGTATTAGAGGTAGAATTTGAGGCCAGGACATTTTGACTCCAGTACTAGTTCCCTTTCTGCTGCACCACACTTACTCCCATTTACAGGGCTCAGAACTTCCACATTTTCTCAGGTCTCCCTGAAGGTTACTACTTCAGTGGCTTATAACAGTTAGAAAATGGGTGATTCTGAATCTCTACCTTCTAGAGACCTTCACTATGAAATTGTAGGACCAGGTTCATCACATTCCCAGGTATCTCTTCTCATTCTTCTCATATCTAAAATAAAATAAAATAATATGTCCTAGTTGTAAAAAACTTTAAAGACCTAATTCTAACTCCAAAAAAATAGGAAAAATGTCTCACTTAGTTATACCTAGGAGAGTGTAAATTCAGTGCTTCAAACTCAGGAACAAACCAATCAAATTAACATATCTCAAACAGACTACAAAGCACTACAGACATACTAACTCTGTAACCTTGAACTTCTCTACATCTCGGCTTCCTAATCTACCAAATGAAACATTTGAACTAAGCAATCTCTAATATTCTTTCTAGCTCTAAATCTGTGGCCTTCTCATGAGAATAATGACAACTAGAAACAATTCCATAAGCATACCATGTGAAGAAGCAAGACATGTTCAACCCAGAGAAGACAATACATTAGCTGACTATATATACACTTGAAAGCTTGTTATGCAGATTCAAATAGCAATCATAAAATCATAGCTTTAGACTTAGAAGAAAACTCTAGGACTTTACCCTACCATCTTCATTTTTTTTTTTTTGCTTTTTGGAGGGCACTTGGGGTTAAGTGACTTGCCCAAAGTCACATGGCTAGTTTTTTGTGTTAAGTGTCTGAGGCTGGATTTCAACTCAGGTACTCCTGACTACAGGGCCAGTGCTCTATTCACTGCACCACCTAGCCGCCCCAACCCTATAGTCCTCATTTTACAGAGAAGAAAATTGGGACATAGGGCTGCTAAGTGACTTACCCAAGGTCACACAAATAAGTGTCAGAGGAGGAATTTGAACTTGTGTTTTATGACTACATTCAGTATACTTTAATGGTGTGAAACATTACCGAAAAGGATTGAATAATCAATGAATTCTCTACTTTTATTAAAAAATATGTTCCTCAATACGATTTCTATGAATTTATATGTTGACTTTCCTCTTTAATATCTCCTGTTGCAGTATAATCACAGCCTTAGAAGACATCTTTATTATGTGAAGTAGTTGTACCTGTTTGGCTAGAAATACCCAATGTTCCTTTATCTCTGAAAAGATTTTTCACATGCCCATGCTTCATCACTGATCATAAATCCTTTCAAGATACTGAGGAATCACTATCGTTGAAATATACAATGTGCAATAGTTTCTATCTCCTAACACAAATCACCATTTGGTAATGAGAAAAATAATGAAATTCAAGAGTCAGTCAGGGCCTAATAGCTTTATTTCATGCAATATTTACCTTCTACATTAATACTGTAATTAGACAGCTTTACTACTAGTTACCATAAATGTAATTTCAATATCTTAGATAAACGTGAATATGTAGGCATACGTGTAAATATATATTTATGTGTGTGTATACATATATGCTCTTATATACACATACACACATATGTTCCACTAGAAGGTTAGGTGGAAGTAGATATAGATGTGTAAGTCTATACAAATCCATATGCACACATACATATAAATTATATAAATATATACATATATCAATATGTACTTCCATCTAATCTATAAATAGAATATGTGTGTATATACAATCATATGTGTATACATACATGTAGACATACACACATATATGCATGTGTGTACATGTGTGTATGTGTGTGTATATACACACACACACACACACAAACGGTGTATTGGATATCAGTTCACAGGGTTGAAAGACAGAATGAATAATAAGAATAAGAATGAGTAAACTGATTATCATGTGATCATGTACCAGTCACATCATCTCTAAAAACTTCACTTTTCTGCTATATAAAGTGGGAATGCTCTCTCTGCACCCCCTGCTGTCTCTACCACCACCTACACTGACCTAGGATGACTGACCTTTTGTCAGTCACCTTGTGTCAGTAAATGGGAAAACATCAGCAACTGAATTGCAAAGAAACTATCACCTTGAAACAGATTTCCAGCAACCAGTGCTTTGAGGGGTTACAGAAACTTTATGAGCATGACAGTGTGGAACTAAAATGCAAAATGAAATTTAGAATCTACTTACCAACAAAGGCAAAAACTGGAAACTGTCCAGTACTTTACTGGCTGTCTGGTGTAACTTGTGCAGAACAAAATTTTATCACAAAAGCTGATTATCACCATACTATAGCAGAACATGCCTCGTTGTTGCACCAGATACCAGTCCACATGACTGTAATTTTTTTTTTTGCTTTTTGGAGGGCAGTTGGGGTTAAGTGACTTGCCCAAGGTCACACGGCTAGTTTTTTGTGTTAAGTGTCTGAGGCTGGATTTGAACTCAGGTACTCCTGACTCCAGGGCCGGTGCTCTATTCACTGCACCACCTAGCTGCCCCACATGACAGTACTTTGGTACTGGTACTGGCTTTTATCTGAATGCCACTGAAGAACCTTGGAAAATCAACTATAGGATGAACTCTTATGCAATATATGAGCTGCCCAAGCTGATAAATGCCAATTTTCCAGCTGATGCAGAGAAGATATCTATTTTTGGCCATTCTTTGGGAGGCCATGGATCTCTGATTTGTGATCTGAAGAATCCTGGAAAATACAAATTTGTGTCAGCATTCTCTCTAATCTTCAATCCAATGCTCTGTCCTTGGGTGAAAGGCCTTCAGTGGATATTTAGGATCAGATCAAATAAGTGGGAGGCATATCATGCTACTCATCCTGTGAAGTCTTATCCAGATTCTCAGTTGGACATATTAATTGATCAAGGCAAAGATGACCAGTTCCTTAAAGATGGACCGTTACTTTCTGACAACTTTATAGCTGACTGTGTGGAACAGAAAACTCCAGTTGTTTTTCTATTGCAAGAAGGATATGATCATAAATACTACTTCACTGCAACTTTTCTTAATGATCACATCAGACATGCAAAATACTTAAATGAATAAAGCTGCATATACAATTAATCTCACAATTATAAAAGTTACCATGCAAACTGAACTTTTGAAAAAATAGAAATATACATGAAAATTATTGCCTATGATCAGAAGAAAATCACTTCAAATTTTTATCAAAACTTTGCCACCTTCTGAATAAACACATAAAATCAAGCAATCTATTCATTTTTGTTCCCTGTAGGTACCTGATAGAAGTCATGTCATAACCTATGGGCAGTTTGAAATCCTTGTAAAATTAAGTTTACAGGATCACAGAATATGTAAATGATCACAGTTGACTATAAAGAATACAGTGATTCAGATGTATTTGGGGACATAACAATAAATTGTTGGCCATTGGATGTATTAGTTCTTAGAGAACTAAATTAAGGAATTGTATCTAAGTAACTGAATAAAGACACATGCATTTAAAAAAATGGGGATAATAATTCTTACATTACCTATCTCAGGATTTCAGCATTTAAAGCTCTTCACAAACTTCCCATTTTCTACTTGCTAATCTTTTCATGCCCTATGCCCTTCTATGTACATTACAGTCTAGCCACCATGGCCTACTTGCTATTCCTTATACTGGAGGCTCCATTACCCACGTCTACATCTCTACATTAGCTATATCCAACACCTTGAATGCCTTCCTTCCTCAGTTTTCCCTTTTGGAATTCCTGGTTTCTTTTAAGATTCAGGTCAAGTAGACCTTGTACATGAGGCCTTTTTTGATTTTCTAAACTGCAGCATTCTTTCCTCTCAAAATTCACTTGTGTTCATTTTGTATGCATTCTCTGTATGCTTATATACATATTGTCTCTTCCACTAGACTATGATCTCCTTGAAGAAATGTTTGATTACTTTTTGTATCCCTGGTGTTAGTACCATGCTTGCTATATAGTAATAGCTTAATAAATATTTTGTTAGTTGATGGATACTGATAAATATTAGGAAGAATGCTGATATATATGTTCTCAGATTACATGATAATTACATTAAAAATTGCAGAAATATTCCTGGAATAAATAGACACAACTCCATAGCAAAAAAGTGAAAATTAATAAGTACCATTCGACTCATCAATTGTAACCAATATTGAGCTTAATCCAATAATATCTTGGTCAAAAACAATGACAAAAATGCAAACAAGTGGTTATATTTTGTGCATTCATTTTTGTAAACAGAAACATTTATGGTGGCAATTCAGCACCAGGTCTTTGACACTCAAAATTATAGAAGAATTGTCCTTAATGGGCTTAAATTAATTGATCAATACATATTATTCAATGAAACAACCAAAATTGTAAAACATAGCAGCTGGTTAATCAGAGGCAGATTTATCCTCTAAAATTCATGATTCCTGATAAACTGAGAGAGCACAAAGCCTCATGTTGCAAATACAGACCTCAGATTTGTTTTAAGAATTTAACAAATTACTACTCCTACAACTATTAAGATAGACAACAGTTACTCATCAATATCTCAATGGGTACAAAACTGTTCAATATTATTTTTGTAAATAAGACTATACAGGTTAACAAAAATTCATAAACATTTAAGAATATACAAAGAAATAAAAAAGAGAAGAGGGGCAGGACAGAGCCTTAGGGCATCCTAAATTTAATGAACATTAGTGGGTGAAGATGGGTGAAGATCATGTAAAAAAACTGAAAATAAGTGGTAAGGCAGATAGGAGGCACACTAGGAGAAAAAAATTTTCACAAAATCTTATGAAGAAAGTATCCAGAAGGAAAATGAATGAATGAGCATGTATGGAATGTTTAATGTATACAAAGTTATGCTAAGTTCCAGAGATGCAAATGAAAAAGCCATACAACTCCTGCTCTCAAGGAGTTCATATTCTAATGGAAGAGACAACCCTTAAAAGAGATTTCATCTCCAAGTCAGGTCAAAATGTCAAATAGTCCTTAGGACAAAGCAACAAAGTAAGTAGAGTTCCTTCTTTAATAACATTTCAGTTTCTGATGCTGAAACATTTGACAGTGCCAAGGAGTTTGGTAGTTAGAACTTTCTGGTTTTGGTCATTGTAAAGCCAAGCACAAGCAGCTTTCTAGAGGACTGCTTCTGTGAACAGCTTTCAAGGTTCAGACTATACAGTATAGTGTACTCTATTTATTCGGTAACGAATTAAGGCAAAACAATCACAGAAATCAAAGTAGAGCATTCACAATGTTATAATTTAACAACTTATCACTAGAAGTGGCCACATAGTTTTTATCAAAGTAGTCACATAGTTTTAAGCAAAAGATAACATTCATTTAGTAACACAATCATTTAGTAAGTCCTTAATTCAATCATCCTTATGGAAGCTTGTCCCCTTCATGTACACAAAGTACAAAGGTCAAAGTCCTCTACCCCTAAGTCACAGTAAATCATAATCTTCTCAGTCAGCATCAGGTACCCAAGAAGAGATCTTTTCATCTTGACTCAAGGCTGGCTCTCAGCTTCCATGGTTCCTCTTCCATGGTCCCAGCTCCTGTCTGAATAGACATGACTGTCACCTGTGTTCAAAGGCAGGCAGCTCCCTGTTCCTTGTCCAGTTCTTCATCCAGTTCTTTGTCCAGTTCTTTGTCCAGTTCCTTCCCCAGTTCCCATTTCATATTGAAGCTCACAATGTCCAATCCACCTCAAGTCCTTCACAGTTACTTTTCCTGGAAAGACAAAGCTTAACAAAGCCACAATAACATTTGTTAACATTGCCAGCACCATCATCAATTCATTATCTGCTTGTGAAATCAACACAGATCCATCAACAAGGTCTGAGAATTCAACACAAATCATCAACATAGAAATCAACAAAGACCCACAAACAAGGTCCAAGAGGTCAATATAATCATCAGTAAAATCCCAGGACCCTCAAAAACGCTTTTCCAGGACTTCTGTAAACAGACAACCAGAAAATTATCTTTCAGGGCTTCTGTAAGGCCCCAGGGCTTCTATAGAAAGTATCACAAACAAACATCAACACATACATAACTGATAAACATAGAGTGCCAGAATACTACAAGTTTTCTCCTTTTCCACCACAAAAGCTCCCTTCTCAGTTCTGCTCTCTTCAGCCTGGGCCTCTCCTTATATATGACCATCATCTCTTCCTCTTCCTGTTGCAGCAGTACACAAGTTCTAGGGTTCACAATTTGTGGGATTCACAAATTTTGGATCTTAATACTTGATACAATCATGAATGGAAACAAGGTGTTAACTACTATGTTAATTAAATGGCTGAAACAAGGTGTGAACTACTTCTTCACTTGCCATTACAGTCATCAATAGCTATGGCTGTAGCTCTTGCAAAAGCAGTTGCTAGTCTACAACTTTACAGGGATTCCTTCCCCTGATGTGGAGATGATGAATAAGTTGGAACTATCCATGTTCCCAAGGCCCTTGGGTACAGAGTCCTGGGTTATTTCTACTGAAGTCTTAAGAGAAATCGTTGTTATGGTTTGATTTGTCTAGCAAGTTTTGACTCCTGGGTCTTCATCATGGTGCTGCTCTGTTGTTTGAGATAAATTTGCTTGCCTATTCCAAAGACAGCCTATTCCAAAGTTTGACAGTCAGTGGTCATGGACACCCCATCTTATAAAAGTCGCTTTGCCTGATGATGGTCAGTGAGTTTTTGTTAAAAGCAGGTCTGGTTACCAGGGTGGTATCAGAGTTAATAAACTTTACTGGGACAAAAAAATAAGTCCCTACCCTTGAAAACTTCACAATATAATGGGGGAAACAATGTAAAAAGAAGTTGAAAGAAGCTAGGTAAGGAAGGTACCTGTGCATGGGGAGAATAATGAAGCCCTGTGATTAGGCTGGGAAGTGATTTGAAGAGGTGTGAGTTACAAAGCTGATTTAACTTTAAATAGCAATGAGTTTCTGGAGATTGTTAATTTCAAGACAACAGCTGAGTGGGAAATAATGAATTCCCTGCATATCTTCCTCAAGTGGAGGAAGAGAAAGAAGCTCCGAGATGTCTCCCCCTTCTCTCCCCTCCCCACATATTCTCTAATCAGAGTTAGAGACATGCTCAGGGGTAGAGGGTGCTGATGAAGTGTGAGTTTCAGAGTTGATGTCATCTTGCAAGAGGATAAGTTTCTAGAGATTATGTAGTTCATGAGAGCAGTCAAGTGGGAAATGAAGGTCAACAAGATCAAATAAGGATTGAAAAAAGAACATTTGATTCAGCAATCAAGAGACCATTGGTTACTTTGGAGAGGTTATATGAGAAAAAAAGAAGTTGAAGACCTTAGCGTAGATGGCTTTCCAAAGGAGTTTAAACAAGAAAAGGGAGAGAGATGTAGGACAATAGCTAACAGGGATGGCTTCTTTAGCAATACACACACACACACACACACATACACACACACATATATTGTATATATACATATACATATGTATATGTGTGTATATGCATTTTTATTTATTCACAGAGATACTGTCGATAGACAGTAGACACCGTTACATTTTTGTCATTGCATCCCAGACACCTACTACATGATGTATACTTTTTTTCACAAGACCTGTGATTTTATTACACTGTGTCACAATGGAAAGACCAATGGCACGGGAGTCAAACGATCTGAGTTAAAATCCTTTCTCAGATGTTCCTTGTATGATCTTGTCAGAAGCACTTAAACTCCTCAGGCCTCATATTTCTTAGCTTTACAAATAAGGATGTTGGATAAGGAAACCTCTGAAAGAGATTCAGTCTCTTTGACCCTATAATCTAAGTAAGGAAACCCCCTCTACCAATATAAAATCACTTGCTGTACAAATTATACTCTCAGAAACTTGCACTTAGAATTTAAGTGATTTGTTCTAAATCAATCAGTATGTGTCAAAGGCAAGAATTAAACTCATCTCTTCTGAAGTGTGAATCCAGCCAAGAATTCAATATAACATCAATTTCAGGGCAGCTAGGTGGAACAGTGAATAGAGCACAAGCCCTGGATTTAGGGGGACCTGAATTCAAATCAGGCCTCAGACACTTAACACTTGCTAGCTGTGTGACCTTGAGCAAGTCACTTAACCCCAAATGCCCTGCTTTTCCCCTTCCAAAAAGACAAAAAAAAGTGTTATTAAAAAAAACCCCACCCATTTCATCCATGGGGACGCTGAAGACCAGTTGTGTGTGTGTGTGTGTGTGTGTGCCTGTGTTTTGCACAGACACATGACTATTTAATGAATGACAGAACTAAAATTTTAACTCTATCCTACTGAATCTTTGTAAAATGTTATTTCCTAATGAGAGAAAGTAATTTTTCTGCCTGAAGCACAGAGAGAGTAATTTTTTAAAAGAGAAGTTTCTTTAAGGAAGATCAACCTCTACTTTTTTGAATTATGATATAAGTACTGTATTCAAGTTTCCCCCATATTAATTTGTATTCTGGTAGCCATCTTTATCTTTGTATCTCATAAAAGTTATTAGTTATAAATATTTATTAAGTCTCCACTAAATGCAAGAGAGTACGGCTAAAGAGGGGAGAGAAAAAAAGGAGAAAGGAAAGGAAAGAAAAAAGTACAGCAAAAAAAAAAAAAAAACAACAACAGTCCTCAACCCAAAGGTGGTTATATTCATTCTACTAGGAGGATGGACTGGTTTTCTGAGTTTTCTGATTTTATTTCCTACAATTACTTATCCCTATGACCTTTAAGTATGTGTGTTCTGGCTCTCTCCAATAGTGGGCTAAAGCATTAAGTGATGAGTGATTACAACAAAAGAATGTCTAACTTGTTCTAAATTTCCCAAGGCCTCTCAGCAATCAAATTCAAGGAGTGTTAACTGCTTCTTACATGCTTTCATTGTTCTGGGTACCAGGGACACATACCTCCCTTTGACATGCTTTCTTCTCTCCCTTAGAATATAAGCTCCTTAAGGTCAGGGACTGCCTCTACCTATATTTGTATCCCCAGTCTTAGCACAATGAATGACACATAGTAAACACTTAACAAATATTTGTTGCTCACAAAGATGCAAACAGAAGTTTCTCTGCCTTCAAGGCACTCACATTTTACCGTGTAGAGGAAGATATAACATATACAATAAGTACAGTATAAGAAACATTTTTTCCAATTTATTTGTTTATTTTTGGTTTTCAACATTCATTTCCACAAGATTTTTAGTTATAAATTTTCTCCCTGTCTCACCCTTACACTCCACCCCACGATAGGGAGCCTACTGAATACCTGTTCCCCCAATCTGTTCTCTCTTATATCCTTCCCCATCCCCCACACCAACTTTCTAGTAGGGCAAGATGGATTTCTATACCCCAGTGCCTTCATATCTTATTTCCCAGTTGCATGTCAAAGAAACAATATTTTAAACATATGTTTTTAAAGCTTTGGTTCCAGATTCTTTCCCTTCTTCCCTGCTCACCCACCCCCATTGGGAAGATAAGCAATTCAATATAGGTTGTACATGTGTAGTCACGTAAAACATTTCCATAGTACTTACATTGTGAAAGACTAACTAAATTTCCCTCCATCTTATCCCACCCCACCTCCACTTATTCTGTTTTCTAATTTGAACCTGTCTCTTTTCAAAAGTGTCTGCTTCTAATGACCCTTTCCCCCAATTTGCCCTCCCTTATATCATCCTCCCTCTTATCACCTCTCCCCCTACTTTCCTGTAGGGTAAGATACCCGATTGAATGTGTATGTTATTCTCTCCTTAAGCAAATTCAGTGAGAGTAAGGTTGACCCATTCTTGTTCACTTTCCTGCTCTCCTCTGTTGTAACGTTTTCTCTTACCTGTTTTATATGAGATAATTTACCCTATTCTATCTCTACCTTTCTCCTTCTCCCAATACATTCCTCTCTCACCTCTTCATTTTATTTTTTAGATATAATCCCTTCCTATTCAACTCATCCTGTGCCCACTGTCTATGTATAATGTATATACACATATACACACACTCATATATATTTATACACACATACAATCTCCTATACATATATATGTGTATATATATATACACACACACATACATACATACACACATATATATTCTCTTCAACTATCTTCATACTGAGAAAAGTCTCATGAATTACAATTATTCTTTTTTTCCATGTAGGGATGTAATGGTTCAACTTTAGTAAGCTTATGATTTCTTTTTTCCTCTTTACCTTCTCAGGCTTCTCTTGCTTCTTGTATTTCAAAGTCAAATTTTCTGTTCAGCTCTGATCTTATCATCAAGAATGCTTGAAAGTCCTCTATTTCATTGAATGATCATATTTGCTCCTGAAGCATTATACACAATCTTGCTGGGTAAATGATTCTTGGTTTTAATCCTAGCCCCTTTGACCTCCAGGATTTCATATTCCAAGCCCTTTGATCCCTTAATGTAAAGGCTGCTAGATTGTGTGTTATCCTGATTGTATTTGCACAACACTCAAATTGTTTCTTCCTGGCTGCTTGTAATATTTTCTCTTTGACCTGGGAACTCTGGAATTTCGCTGTGATATTCCTAGGAATTTTCTTTTTGGGATCTTTTTCAAGAGTTGATCAGTGAATTCTTTCAATTTCTATTTTGCCCTCTGGTTCTAGAATATCAGGGCAATTTTCCTTGAGAATTTCTTGAAGGATGATTTCTAAGTTCTTTTTTTTATTATGGTTTTCATGTAGTCCAGTAATTTTTAAATTAGCTCTCCTGGACTTATTTCCCAGGTCAGTGGTTTTTCCAATGAGATATTTCACATTGCCTTATATATATTTTTTCATTTGTTTGGATCAGTTTGAATAGTACCTTGACTTCTCATAAAGTCATTAGCTTCCAGTTGTTCCAATCTAATTTGGAAGGAATTATTCTCTTCAGTGAGTTTTTGAAATTACTTTTCTATCTGGGCAAATTTGCTTTTTGTGGCATTCTTCTCTTCATTGTTTTTTTGGGCCTCTTTTGCCATTTGAGGTAATCTATTTTTTAAGTTGTTTTCTTTGGTCAGGCTGTAGACTGGCTTTTCATTATTTTCTTGCATCATTCTCATTTCTCTTTCCAATTTTTCCTCTACTTCTCTTACTTGATTTTAACATTTTTTCTTGAGCTCCTCCATGGCCTGTAACCAGTTCATATTTTTCTTGGAAGCTTTTGATGTAGGAGTTTTGCCTTTGTAGACTTCTTCTGGTTCCATGTTTTGATCCTTTTTGTCCCCAAAAGAAGTTCTATGGTCTTATTACACTTCCTATGATTGCTCATCTGGACAATCAATTATTTGACTTTTGAGCTCTTTGCCATGGTAGAACTTTGCTTCCAGGGTAAAGAGAACTGTGTCCCAAATTGCTGGGGTTTTCACAGTTGTCAGAGTTATGAGAAGGGCTCCCTCTCTACAGCCACCACCAGTTCTGGCACACTGGCATTCCTCACCCTAGGACCACCACCCAAGACTGCAATCCAGCTACAGAGGCAACCATGAGGTAGCATTTGCAGCCACGACTCTACTGCTACCTCCCCTGGGGACAGGGAAGAGACAGTGGTCTTTTCTCTCCCGGTTCCAGCAGAGTTCCCTACTAACTTTTTACTTTCTCTTTGTTGTTTATGGGATGAAAAGTCTGGAAACCCCCACAGCTGCCTGTAATTCACTCTCTTGAAGTCTGGGTGGTTGGTCTGGGCATGTGGTTGGGGCTGTCCCAGATCTGGGACCACACAGCTCACACAGGACTGCATGGCTCCAAGGTTAGTGCAGTAGATGCTTCCTGTTGGCCTGCCAGTCTGCCTTCAGTGGGAGATTTGTTTCTCTCTGTCACTTTGTGGATTCTGTAGCTTTAAAATTTGTTTAGAGTCATTTTTACAGGTATTGGAGGTGGTTGGGGTGGAGTTCAGCAAGTTCCCACTTTTACTCTGCCATCTTGTCTCCATCCAGTATAGGAAATGTTAAAGAAGGAAAAGGCACAATTAACCTGGGAATGAGTTGGGGAATACAGGGGGGTTGTTAGAGACTGGCAACAACTTCAATGAGGAAATGGCCACTAAAACCTGGAAAAAAGTTAAAGAAACAAGGATTGGGGAGGGAGGGAGTGCAGTGGGGCTTATATTCCACTCGTGTATCATAGCTTGTTCAAATAAATGTGGAAAGATATGAGATGGGAGTTTTGAATTTAATGACCAGTTTTCTCTCTAGCTGGCACAATGGATGGAATGCTGGACTTGAATCATGAAGGTTTAAGTTTGTTTAAATCTTGCCTCAGTCATTTACTAGTGGTATGTCACTGGGCCAGACCCTTATCCTCTCTGTGTCTCAATTCCCTCATCTGAAAAATGAGGCAGGTTGGGTTAGATGTTCTCTCAGGTCCCTACCAGCTCAAAATCTAATATCCTATAACCTATGAATAAAGCTGAGAGGGTAGTCTGGGGGAAGATTACTGAGGACCTTAAATGTCAAGCTAATGAATCCATATTTTATTCTAGAGGTAATGACTTAATACTGACAGGACTTAAGGGAGTGACAGGGTCAGATCTAGGCACTGGGAAGGTCAGTTTGAGAATCTCATAGAAAGTGGATTAGAGAGGAGAGAGACTAGCAGAGGGAAAGGTAGTAGGAAGCCATTGCAAGTTCAGGTAAGAGTTAAAAGGTCTGAACTAGGATGGATTCTGTCTGAGTAAAAGGATTAGAAAGGCTGCAGTTATATAATTTTAATGAAAGTGTATGCTAAAAATCTTAATTAATTTATAAATGAATACACAAATTATCTTTAACTCTGTCAGCATGGTAACTCCTGGTTTAAAAAAAAACTCACTCTAACAACAAAGATCTTAACCTCTCTATGTCTTAATGAAAGATCAGAGTTAAGAAAACCTTGAAGGGTAAAACTGTCAGTTAACTCAGTGCATTTTTTTAAATAGATGAAGCAAAAAAAATCCATTAGAAGTAGTAGAATAAAAATTTTAATTTAAAAGTGAAATTATAGTATCTGCTCATAATTGCTTGTATTTAAAAGATATTTGCACAGATAAAATAAATTATAGTGAATTAATAATAAATTAATATTTAACTATATAATGCATTAATATATAATTACTTAAAATATACATATAATAAAGTTATTTTAAATACTATTTCAGTTGACATACCAATAGAAAAAAATTGTAATAAATTACAGTAGAATTTTAAAAATAATTTTATACCTGGTCCTTCTAGTGGTAACAGCTAAATCTTAGGGTGGTGCTGGGGGCATATTCAACTTTCAGGTCATGTTAACCTAAAGAATATACACAGCAGGTTCTTCTTCACAATGTCTGAAATGGGGACCTGACATCTACTTTCCTACTTGGTGAGTACCTCTCCTGTTTTGTTGTCAAAGGACTAGTCTATAAAAACATGAAGATATTTATCATCACAAATTTGGTCACCAGTTGATAGATTCCATTTGGTCGTGTAATCTACAAGAAAACAGCTACAAGAAACATTTGTTAAGTAGTTACTATATACCAGGCACTTACAAGCATTCATTAAACACTTAATATGTGCCAGGCACTGTGTTAAGCTTTGGACTTGTCAAAAAAAAAAAGGCAAAACCATGGCCCATGACCTAAAAGAGCTTATGTTCTGATGTCCCAGACAACATGAAGCAAACATGTACATACAAGTTAGATACAGTGTAAAAGGAAAATAATCTCAAAGGGAAGGAGCTAACAATGAGAAGTTTGGGAGAGGGAAGGACAGGTAACTTTCAGAAGGTGATAATTGGTGAAAGGCCAGGGAAACCAACAGGAGGAGGTGAGGAGGGAAAGCATTCCAGGAATGGAGGATGGCTACTGCAAAGGAAGAGAAAAAGGAGTGTCTTGTGAGAGGGGTTCTCCTGCTAGATAAGATGTGTCCTACATATTTAAGGGGAGGAGTCACATGCAAAGAAGGCTCCAACCCATGTAAGAGAAGACTGGTTTCTCTGGGAGGGAAAGGATAGTGCCAGAGATTCTCTCCTAATACCCTTGACTCTCTTGTGACTTTTTGAGTTTCTTATATTTCAGTATATACTATAGACCAAAGAGGAAAATCTGTTTTAAACTGGATGCTCATTTCACTCAGCATCAGTTCATATAGGTCTTTCTAGTGTTCTCTGAAATCTACCTATTCATTTCTTATAGCATAATAGTATTCCCTTACGTTCATATACTACAACTTGTTCAGCCATTCCCCAAATGATTGGCATTCCCTCAATTTCCAGTTCTTGACCACCACAAAAAGAGCCGCTATAAATATTTTTGTAGACGTGGGTCCTTTTCCCTTTTTGATGATCTCATTGGGATACAGACTTACTAGTGGTATTGCTGGATGAAAGGGTATGCACGATTTTTAGACCTTTGGTAATAGTTGCAAATTGCTCTCCAGAATGATTGAATCAGTTCACAGCTTGACCAGCATTTTATTAATTTTCCAATTTTCTCACATCTTCTCCAATACTTATAATTTTACTTTTCTGTCATACTAGCCAATCTAATAGGTGTGAGGTGGTGTAGCACCAATGCAGTATTCACAGCACCCACGATCATGATACAGACCATGACTATAAGTATTGCATTACGTTCAATCACACATTATACCAGATTCTTCACATAGAGGATAGAACACAAGGATTGATTTATACACCAGAAAACCAAATCCCAAAACCAGAATGCTGATTCCATCGTAGTACCAAAGATATTCAGAAGCCGTAATAACACTAAGAGCCATACCATCCTTTAGCCTTCCCACAAGTCAATACAAGGTCAATATTTACTCACAAAACTCTGTCTCTTTGCCTGAGTTCCTCTGTCCCCCACCATCTGGATAGCTCTGAACCAGCTTCCTGTTGGCTCTGCTTCCCTTCAGCAAAACTCCTCTCACCACAGGATCCATGTGGCTACAGTCAGCCACTTTCAAAGCAGAGGACGTTTTCAAACTGCCCCTTAGGTCTATTAAGGGGCAGGGAAGATCTTCAAATGGCCAATTCCCATTATGGGTTGTTCCTCAGAGTTGTTTTAATTTGCACTTCTCTAAACAAGTGATTTAGAGCACTTCTTCATATGACTACAGATAGCTTGAATTTCTTCATCTGAAAGATGTTTATTCATATCCTGTGTCCATTTATCAATTGGGGAATGACTTGTATTCTAATAAATTTGATTCAGTTCTGTAAATATTTGAGAAATGAGGTCTTTATCAGAAACATTGGCTGTAAAAAATGTTTCCCAGCTCTCTGCTTTCCTTCTAATCTTAGCTGCATTGGTTTCGTTTGTGCAAAACCTTTTTAATTTAATGTAATCGTAATTACCCATTTCACATTTCACAATGTTCTCTATCCCTTGTTTACTCATAAATTTTTCCTCTCTCCGTAGCTCTGACAGGTAACCTATTCCATCTTCTCCTAATTTGCTTGTGGTATCACTCTTTTTTTGTTTTTTCTTCAAGTGAGTCTGTTATTTATTTTCATTGTTAATTATTACATAGAATATTCCAGTAAATATGCTCAGGGCAGCACATACATGAAAGAACAAAGAGGTTAAAATAAATAGGAGCCATGATCCCCAATTTCTTCTATTTCTTTCACACTTACTCTTCACCATTTCACTTGTAAGAGAACCCCTGGATGAGACTAATCTTCATGTCCAGCATTCTCTGGGTCTGCATGGCCACCAGATGACAATTAAAACAATAAAGTCAGTAAAGATCATTACAACTAGAAAAGTCTTCTATTCATTTGAGGATTGGTCCATTTTAGCAAGGGTCTCATTGAATTTGATATGATACAAATAGATTTTTTTCTTCAGAAGACAATTTACTCCATGGTTGCTTTTCCTTCTCTTTTAAGGTCTTCTGGCTGGAAGAAAGGTTCCTGACCTGGACGACATCTGGCAGGGGATAGTCACAACGATGGACAAAACTATAATCTTCAGTGACAGAAGACATGCAAAGATGGAACTAGATCCCCTACCAAGAAGGCCAAATACCTTTTAGCCAACATTTTGCTCCTGCTGCTGCCTCTCACTATCACCCTCCACGCTGCGGCCAGAAGCAGAAGGCTGTGATGCTATGTGGGATCTAGGGATATTAGTATCAATCTTTATGTCTAAATCATGTACCCATTTTGATCTTATATTGATATTTTAGTGTTAGATGTTGTTCTACACCTAGTTTCTGACATACTATTTTCCTTTTTTTTGCAATAGTTTTTGTCAAATAGGAGTTCTTATCCCAGAAGCTGGAGTCTTTGGGTTTATGGTAAAGTGGATTGCTATAGTCATTAACTACTGTGTCTTGTGTATTTAACTCTGCTTTTAAGCACAACTCTACTTTTAAGACAATACCAAATAGTTTTGATGATTACTGCTTTATAATATAGTTTTAGATCTGGTAAATCAAGGCCACCTGCCTTAGCATTTTTTTTCATTAATTCCCTTGATATTCTTGATTTTTTGTTCTCCCAGACAACTATTGCTACTATTTTTTTCTAGCTCTATCAAATAATTTTTGGTATTTTGATTGCTATGGTACTAAATAAGTAAATTAACTGGGGCAGTTAGGTGGCACAGTAAATAAAGGACTGGCCCTGGAGTCAGGAGGACTTGAGTTCAAATCTCCATGACACTTGGCCTCAGACACTTAACACAAAAACTAGCCGTATGACCTTGGGCAAATCTCTTAACCCCAATTGTCCTACCTTCCCCCATCCAAAAAAAAGTAAATTCAGTGAGATACAAGCACTTAAAACCCATGAACCTTCAGCTGGTCGTCCTTAGTCAGCCCAATCTTGATGAGGAGCTTGCATATGTTCTTGTGCTGGTCACCCTGTAGCTGAATTACTTCTCCATATTCTGGATGCTCAATTACAGGACCATTGCAGGCTAATTTATTCTTAAATGCCTTCACTAGTTTCTTTTTATTATAATCATCAATGATCCCCTGAACAGTAGTGAGGGTCTTCCTGCTGTTTCTCTGTTGAATTCTCATATGGATATAATCCTCAGTCCCAGCAGGAAGCAGGTCAACACCCTTACCAGCATCAACAAAGGGGTCAAAAGAGTAGAGGTCTGGATAGCCATATACAATACAATTCCTTTTCCTCAGTGGAAAGGGCCTTGCAGAAGGTGGTGGTGGGAGAAAGCTGGGGAGGTGAGGGTGGGGTGATAGTCAGGAAGCAAGGGGACTCAAGGGGGAGGCTGTGGAGTCCTTGGCGGTGGCTCTGTGACTGGGCAATTCAATAGATTACTTAATTTCAATTTTATTAATTTCTCCTTTAATTTTCAGAATTTCTAATTTGGTATTTAATTGGGGATTTTTAATTTGTTCTGTTTTCTAGCCTTTTTTAGTTGTGCCCAATTCATTGATCACTTCTTTTTCTATTTTATTCAGGTGTTTAGAGATTTAGAATTTCCACTAAGAAATGCTTTGCCTGTAACCAATAAATATTGCCATGTTGTGTGATTATTGTCATTTGCTTTGATGAAATCGACTATTTCTTTGATTTGTTGTTTGACCTACTTTTTCTTTATGATTAACTCTTTAGTTTCCAATTAATTTTTAGTCTATCTTTCCATGGCCCTTCATTACACAAATTTTATTGCATTATTGTCTAAAAAGGGTGCACTTTAATATGTCTGCCTTTCTGCATTGTATTGTAAGGTTTTTATGCTTAAATACATGGTCAATTTTTGTGTAGTGACCACGTACCACTGAGAAAAAGGCATATTCTTTTCTTCCCCCTTTCAATTTTCTCCAGTGCTCTACTTTATCTAACTCTTCTAAAATTTTATTTACCTCCTTAACTTCTTTCTTGTTTATTGTGTGGTTAGATTTATTTAGTTCTTAGAAGAGGAGGCTGAGGTCTCCCACTAGAATAGTTTTGCTGTCTATTTCTTCCTGTAAGTCACTTAACTTCTCCAAGAATTTGGATGATATACTACTTGGTACATATATGTTTAGTATTGATATTACTTCATTGTCTATGGTACCTTTTAGGAAGATGTAGTTTCCTTCCTTATCTCTTTTAATTAAATCTAGTTTTGCTTTTGCGTGGTCTGAGATCAGGAATGTTATGCTTGCTTTTTTTTCTTTTTTACTTCAGCTGAAGCATAATATATTCTGCTGCAGCCCTTTACCTTTAGTCTGTGTTTATCTCTCTGTTTCAAATGTGTTTATTGTAAACAACATATTGTAAGATTCTGATTTTTAATCCACTCTGCTATCCTCTTCAGATTTATGGGAGAACTCCTCCCATTCACATCCACAATTATGTTGACTGACTGTGTATTTCACTCCATCTTATTTTTACCCCTGTTTATACTTTTGTCTCTCCTTTTACCCTGTCCCTCCTCACCAGTATTTTGCTTCTGACCACTACTTCCTTCAATCTGCCCTCTCTTCTATCAAACATGCCTCTCTTTTCTTCCCTCTCTTCTATCTATGCCATTCTCTTTTCTTTCACTTTTCCACCTTATTACCCTATAGGGTGATATAAATTTCTATACCCATCTGAGCATGTAATGTATTCCTTCTTTGAGTCAAATCTGATGAGTAAGATTCAAACAGTCCTCACCCCATTCTTTTCTTTCCTTCTACAATAACAGGTCTTTTGTGCTTCTTCATGTGATGTAATTTACCCTATGCTGCCTCCCCCTTTCCTCTTCTTCTAGTAAAATCCCTTTTCACCCTTTATTTTTGTTATATCATCATGTCAAAATTGACTTATACCCACATCCTGTGTCTATGTGTACTCCTTCTAACTGCCTGAATAGAGATATAGTTCTCAAAAATTATGAGTGTCATCTTCCCATGTAGGGATGTAAACAGTTTAGCCTTATTGAATAACAATTTTTTTGTTTCCTGTTTACCTTTCCATGCTTCTCTTGAGTCTTGTACCTGAAGACTGAATTTTCTGTTCAGTTCTGATCAGTTTGAAATTCCCTATTTCATTCAATAGTCATCTTTTCCCCTAAAAGAGAATGCTCAATTTTGCTGAGTAGTTGATTTTTGGTTTTAATCCAAGCTCCTTTACCTTCTAGAATATCCTATTCCAAGCCCTCTTAAAGATCCATTAACTAAGATCCTACTATCTCTTGTGTAATCCTGACTGTGGCTCCTTGATATTTGAATTGTTTCTTTCTACTTGTTTATTATATTTTTCACCTTTACCTGATAATTCTTAAATTTGGCTACAATATTCCTTGGAGTTTTTATTTTGGGATCTATTTCAGGAGGTTACCAGTGGATTCTTTCAATTTCTATTTTACCCTCTGTTTCTAGGATATCAGTATTGTTTCCTTGATAATTTCTTGAAAAATCTTGTCCAGGCTCTTATTTTTTTTTTAAATCATGTCTTTCAGGTAGTCCAATACATCTTAAATTATCTCTGATGGACCTATTTTCCAAGTCAGTTGTTTTTCCAATGAGGGATTTCACATTTTCTCCTACTTTTCATTACTTTGATTTTATTGGACTGATTCTTGATGTCTCATACAGTCATTAGTGTCCACTTGGCCAATTATAATTTTCAAAGATTTTTTTTTCTTTAGTGCACTTTTGTACCTCCTTTTCTATATGGCCAATTCTACATTTATTTTCTCTTTTTTCTTTTTTTTGTTAGCTTATGTATTTTTAGTTTTCAACATTCACTTCCATAAGTTTAAAATTTTCTCCCCTTCACTCCCCTTCTTCACCCAGACAGCATACAATCTGAAATAGATTCTACATATATATTCCTATTAGACACATTTTCACATTAGTATTATTGTATAGAAGAATTGTAATGAATGAGAGGAGCCATCAGAAAGAAACAAAACAAAACAAACAGAAAAAAATACTCTGCTTTGCTCTGCATTCAAACTCCATAGTTCTTTCTCAGGATGTGAATGGCATTTTCCATCATGGTTCCTTTGGAATTGTTTTAGGTCCTTGCATTGCTGACAAGGACTAAGGCTGTCAAAATCAGTCCTATCCAGGTCTGATTATGGAGACTTGATGCTCGATATATTTTAGAAATGTGGCCTTTATCAGAGACACTGTCTCTAAAATATTCTTTCCCAATTTTCTGCTTCCCTCCTGAAATTGGTTACATTGGCTTTCTTTGTACAAAAACTTTTCATTTTAATGTAATCAGAATTGTCCATTTTGAATTTCATAATATTCTCTATTATTTAGTCATAAATTCCTCCATTCTCCATAAATCTGATCGATAAACTATTTCTTATTCTCCTAATTTGCTTATAGTATCAGCCTTTATAACTGACTCATCTACCCATTTGGAATTTATTTTGGTATATAGTGTAAGATGTCTGTCTATTCCTAGTTTATTTTTTATTTTAAAAAATTTTATAATTTTATGATTATGGCTTTCAGGTAGTCCAATCATTCTTTCTTTTTTAATTGAGTTTTTATTTGTTTACTTGTTTACATTATTCATTTTCATTACATTTTTTGAATTACACATTTTCTCCCCGTCTTGCTTCTGCCCCAACCCTATAACAGCAATCCCACTATAAAGCCCTTCCCCTGCTCTGCTCTCTTATTTTCTGGTAGGGCAGGAAGGGTCTC
>JAQQSW010000351.1:0-20920 GCA_028646575.1 Pseudocheirus occidentalis | reverse complement strand
GGGCTTGGGGGTAGGGGAAAGAAGGGAGAAAATTTGTAACTCAAAACTGGAAATGAATGATGTAATCAAGAAAATAAGTTAAAATTAAACAATTAATTAAAAAAAGAAAAGAAAAAGAAAAAAATTGTCAATTAGACAACCATGAAAATTTTTGTTGGGGGAGAGGATTTGGGTTTCACAGTACAATTGAGCGTTCACATCATGAAATCACAGATAGTGAGAAGTTGATGTCTTGATGAAGTATTAACAGTTTGCCATCCCTTTCAGTGGTATGAACAACTCTTCCTGACTGATATTAAGAGGAAGCAAAAGCATTAGAAAAACAAAAATTAGTTGTCTTCTTAGGTAATCCTTAAAAGGCCTAGTTTAAGAATTTATTAGTATAAAAGAGTATGGAAAGTGCTAGCGGTTGAGGAAGAACCTGGCCCCTGAGAGGTAATCACTTTTGAGAAGAGTATATCTCAGAATTCTAATCTACAACAAAAGGAATCTGAGGCCCACTCCTAGAAGTTTCAGTTTATTAGGGAAACCAGTGGTCCCTAAGAAACTGGATCCAAGATTCACCTCTGCAGTCATGGATCCCTTCTGCTTGAGGGTCACCAATATTTATAGGGAATGAGAGAGCACTAAAAATAGACTGAGGCAGTACAATTCTTTGATTGGTCAATTCCAAAAGAGAAAATTTGCATGATTGGACAAGAGGAGGAAGTGGAACTCCATGTTTGGCTAAAGGAAGGAACTCCAGTATTAAGTCAAGGGAGATGTCCCTCAAACACCACTTTTTAGTCCAGGTTTAGGCAACAGGATTCTGGGACTTTCCACAAACATGTTATGAACATTAGGTGCAAAGGAACATTGAAAATGGGGAAACTGGTTTTCTGGAACACAGCAACTCCCAGAGTACATTCATAGGAGTGGGGGCAGGGAGGGGAAGTGGAGATTATTATAGAAGGTATCTAGCTCTATCCCTAACACCAGCTTAAAAAACAAATTTTGAATCTATATGGTATAAAATCTATCTTATAAATCATTTCAAAGCAATATAATCATCAGTGCATGGATATTATCATTAATACATAGTGGGTTAATTAATTCCCACCTATATAATTCTTATCCTGACAATTAACCTTAATTCCATCCTATTTATCTTAATTAAAGACAATCACTGAAACTCAGAAGTTGCAATGAACTGAGCAGATAGTGATCAAATTGAGTAGGGGCATCAAAATTATTCTCACAAGATGGGATTTCTTTTTCTCCTCCCTCCCCCATTGCCATATTGCTCAATACATCATGAATACAAAGAGCCAATGTCTTGATGAGAGTCACCTTCATGGAGTAAGAACATTGGCAGCAAAGAAAAGAGGCACCTATGACTCAAGAGATAGAACTGGTCATCGAGAATCCAAATAGAAAAGACTCCACA
Source organism: Pseudocheirus occidentalis (assembly GCA_028646575.1). Classification (NCBI taxonomy): domain Eukaryota; kingdom Metazoa; phylum Chordata; class Mammalia; order Diprotodontia; family Pseudocheiridae; genus Pseudocheirus; species Pseudocheirus occidentalis. Next base: position 19,494 of record JAQQSW010000351.1, on the reverse strand, counting down.
AAGAAAGGACTTTAAGGTCCTATAGTTCTAGAGTTAGTCACATATATTCCCTATTTAATGTAACTAATTCCATTTTACTCTTGTCTGCTCTTCCTGCGGACATTGCACGTATTTGTGGGAGGAAGAGAATGTTTTGTATCTACTCTACTTGCTGTGTTATTTTAGTAAATACCGTGGCTAAGAGCTAATTGTTTTTTAAGAGAAATATACTAGCAAGGGGCTTCTGAACTATAGTATTAGTATTATTATTTACTTCTAGTATTAGGAGTAAAGACCCACAACAGAAATCTCTGAGCCTAAGGCAGGCTGTCTTCTAGGTGCTGAACCTTTAGTCATAGATGCAGTGCTACACAAAGTAGAACAGAAAAAGAGGATTGTATAATATGGAACTGAATTTCTATTACATGAAGCTTTTTTAAAAGCTTCTATGTGTTCCCTTCTGAATTTCCTTTTGCTCTCTTCTATATATTTTTAAAACATTTCATTTGTAACATTTGTAATCTAGCTCTACCCTCTCAATGTCAAACTGTTACATTTTACTTACTATCAAATTGACTTCCAGCCTTGAAAGAGAAAATGGAAGAGGCTAATGCTCCTTCAGGTTGCTGAAGGAAAAGATTCTGGGATGCAGTAAGGAGGATGGAGAGATCTAGTATGTCATGCATCTCACTATGAAGTGAGTGGGACAAAGGAAGGCTGAACTTTAACTTTTCCTTTCTCTCTCTGCCACACACACACACACACACACACACACACACACACACACACACACAGATTTTGATGTAGAAATACATTAAACCCAACAGGTAAACAAGAATGACCAAGAGGAGGGTAGAAAGAGATTTAAGAAGCCTAATAGAATCGGGAAGGGAATAGTCACAAGCAAAGCAAACTTTAGTTTTAGAGGGTGGAACAAAAAGATGGAATTAAACCAAAAGAAAGAAAACGTACGAATCAGCAATTGGGGTTGGGACTAAGCAAACAAATGGGAGTAGACCATTTTAATTATATATTGCACGTGATGATCACATTCTTTCTCTTTCACCACCCCTTTCTTCTTTGTAATGAGGAGGGCAGGAGGTAAAAAGAAGAAAAAGTATTCTATCACATACCGTGACTTATTCGGCCATTTCCCAACTGATGAAAATTTCCTTGTTTCCAATTCTTTTCTACCATAAAAAGAGCTGCTATAAATATTTTTATAACTATTAGTCCTTTTCCTCTTTCTTTGATCTTTTTGGGGCCATAGACCTAGTAGCAGTATTGCTGGGTTAAAGGGTATGCACAGTTTAATGACTTCTGGGCCATAATTTTAAATTTCTTTTCAGAATAGTTACACTAAATCACAGTTCTATCAACAGTGAATTGGGGTACCTGTTTTCCCATAGCCTCACTAGCCTTTGTAATTTTTTTTGGCATTTTAGCCAGTTTGATAGGTGTGAGGTAGTACCTCAAGTTATTTTAATTTGCATTTCTCTAATTTTTGTGATTAAGAGCATTTCTTCATATGGCTATTGATCACTTAGATTTCTTCCTCTATAAACTACCTGTTCATATTCTTTAATGTTGTTCATTTTTCAGTCATATTTGACCCAGTTTTGGGTTTTCTTGATAAAGACATTGGAGCAGTTTATCATTTCCTTCTCCTGCTTATTGCACAGATGAGGAAACTGAGGCAAAAAGGGTTAAATGATTTGCCCAGGGTCACACAGCTAGTGATATCTGAAGTCAGATTTAAACTCAGGAAGTTTTCATAATTCCAGGCCAGCACTCTATCCAATATACCACCTACCTGCCCATATCATTTGACCATTTATCATTTGGGTAATGAATCTTATTCTTGTAAATTTGAGTAAGTTTCCTTTATATGTTAAAAATGAGACCCTGGCCCCTTCCCAGAGCAGCGATGGCTGGAGGTGGCGGTGGCTGGAGATGAGCCACCGGAGCTCTCTTCCTCTCTTTCCATGGTGGGAGAAAGATGTAAGGAAAATGAAATCTCCAAAGAATTCTTCTGTACCTGGAGAAACTTACCAAATCTAGAGGAGAGAACCTATCAGCTGTAACTGATGACAGAGTCCTGTCCAAAGCAGTACAGATGGATCTAAAGGGAAGGATGATGACTAACCAAAGTCTTTTCAAGAGAACTGTGTACAGGTCCCTAAACTTTGGGACGAGCAATTTCTTCCTTGTAACAGCTGCTGTACCATTTAGGGGCAGTGTATTTTAACTTTTGGCAATACTGAAGAGGAAAAGAATCTAAAATCAGGAAGAAACATCAGAATTTTTATCATTTTACATATTTTTGGGAAGATTTCTTGGACCTCAATACCAGCTCTATTCTAATGCTTCATTATGCTGTGAAAATGACCCAGGATTCTTGAAGGTTGTGTGTCAGCATACGATAAACTTTGTCAGTCCTAACAAGCCTGAAAGACTTTGAATATGTCCTTGTTTATGTACTTAAATCTTCTAGCTTAATTAAACTCATAGGGACTTATTAGGGAGTTTGAGGTTTTTCAGTAACAGCAATTTTCAAAGATCATTTGGTGAAGAGCAGAGGGCATTGCTGTTTGTATTGGTGGAAGGATTACCACACTGCCAAAATTTGTGGCTCCTTAAAGTGTCCTTAGAAGAGCCTTTTCATTTCCTAGAATTTTAAAAATGTCTCCAGGGAGTTAAAATTAAGTCTTAGTTTTTGTCTTAAGTAATATCATGGCATTAATCTATTCATTTAATTGTTCTTTAGCAGTGATACTGACGCGGTCTGGGATGCTTTTGTCTGTAACCTCAGTTTGTAAAATCTCACTTGTGCTCAGGTACCTAAGTATGTAACATCAGTTTGTAACAAGCCTGTGCAATTAAGTTGTAAAAGTCACACTTTCCCCCGCCATAAAGGCATTAACCCTGCCTCTCCCCTTCCCCCAGCCTGAAAGTCTTTCCCTGAGCCAGTAGTCTGCCTAGATACAGCACTTATGAATCCTTCAAAAGCATTATATAAACAAACCCTTAGAGAAATGCATAGCCCCTTTGTTCTAAGTGGCCAGCTGGACCCAAAAGCCTTGAACAACATTATCAAAGAGATAACTCCCTCCCAATATGGTACCTCCTGAATCCCTAATCAGTCTAGCTCCCAGACTTGGTACCTCCTGAAACAATCAAGCCTATCCTCCCAACAGCCATATGGGCCATATCCCCTTCATCCCTGACCAAAAAGTAATCTAGTGATGTCACAAAGAACCACACCTCCAAATAGCCCCCTAGAGGGATTTCCCAGTGAATTATGGGCAATATGCCTACGCAGTTGATATAAAAAGTGCATGTCCCTTTAAACACTGACCACTCCTAAACTCCTCCCAGACTCCTCCCTAACTCCACCTTTGCCCACCTAGTTAGCATAATTAACCTTTGACTGACAGTATTATGGTTATAAAAACTGCATCTCTAGCCCCTGCACTTTGCAGGTTCCCTTAACCTTTTCCTGCCTGCTGCAGAGCATAAAACTTTATAACTCTAACTTAGATCCCTGCACTTTGCAGGTCCCCCTATTTCTCCTGCCTATTGCTAAGTCAGCATAACAATAAACTTTGTAACTTTGCCAAAAGATAGCTTGAGTCCTGTGAAATTCTTTCCAGACAAGAACCCTCAAGGGATTCATATGAGATCCCTCAGACACACACCTCTCCTAAACCTCTTCAATACTAAATCCTCACATTTATTTGGTCCCCTTAAGATATAAGAAGCACTTTCACAACAGTGCTGTAAGGTTGATGGTATCAGTATTATTATTCCTCTTTTACTGAGGAAACAGTAAAACTTAGAGCTGAATCTAGGAATCCTGAGTCTGGGACTGATACTATTTTTACTATATCAATATGCCTCTGGAGTGGCATAATGAAAAGAAGTGAGAAGAGTGAGTAATGAAGCTCAAGTTCTAGTTCTATCTCTATCACAAATTAGCTATGTGATCTAGAATGCAAAACAAAACCTCATCTCTCTGGATATTAGTTTCCTCTTTGTAAAGTGAGGAGTTTGGACTAAATGATGGCTGTCCTTTCCAGATACAAAATTATGTGATTTGAATGGTTCAAAATAAAGCAACTTTGAGTCACTGTCTCACAGCAATCAAACTGGCAAAAATAATTAAAAGAAATAAGACTCAGTGTTGGAGGTAGTCTCATAGAACCTTTTTGATAACATTTTGTTAATATGCAGTAGAAGTTACCAAAATAATTGTACTCTTTGACCCAGTTATTCCATTGTTGATTATTGTACCCTGAAAGTGTTATAGAAAAACAACACGCAAAAAGCTGTTTTCATAGCATTATTATAAATAATTGCCAAAATTTTGAGAAACAAATATCCAACAATAAGAAAATAGTTAAATAAATTGTGGTACATAAATGCAGGAATTTGGTTGTCTAACAATTATAAAGAATACAAAGTAATCTAGAAAGACCATTATGAAATAATGCATAATGAAGAAAACTAAAATAAAAATGAATGGGCAAGAAATTCTGATTTGTGGGGCCTTTGTGGCAATGACTGTAAAAGCTCTATTTTCTGCATTGAAATGAAATTTACATGTAAATAGTTACTAAGCAAATTTAATTAGTTGTATTGTTTAATACTGTCTTTAACAGATCATTAAATTAAAAAGTTAAAAAACCCTTTAAAAAAAGAAATGAGACCTTGATTATAGAAATGTTGTGTAAATTTTTCCCCCAGTTTCCTGCTTTTCTTCTCATTTTAGTTGCATTAGTGGTTTGTGCAACAATGTTTTAATTTTAAGTACTAGAAAGTATCCATTTTTTCTCCTGTGACACTTTTTGGTTACAAAGTTCCCTTATACATGGATCTGATAAGTAATTTCTTCAATGCTTTTCTAATTTGCTTATGAAATAACCCTTTACATCTTACTCCCTAACAGGTACTCTTGGATTCAATGACACTAGCCTCCTAACTGTTCCATGAATAAGACGTTCCATCTCTTGACTCTAAGCATTTTCTCTCGCTGTGACCCATGTCTGGAATGCTTTCCCTCCTCCACTCTTGACTACTGACTTCCTGGTCTTTAAGTATAAAAGTAGTAAAAATTCTCCCTTCTACAAGAAGCCTTCCCCAATCCTTCTTAATTCTAGTGCTTTTGTGTATTATTTCCTATTTATCCTGTATATAGCCTACTTCCTATATATTTGCTTGCACGTCTTCCCTATTCCATTGTAAGCTCCTTAAGAGCAAGGGCTGTCTTCTGCCTCATTCTGTATTCCTGACATTTAGCATAGTGTCTGGAACACAGTAGTTGCTTAATAAGTATTTCCTGATTGATTGAAATTGTTTACCCATTTTTAGTTTCTTTTGGTATTTGGTATTAGATGTTCATCTATGCATAGTTTCTGCCAGACTACTTTCCAATCTCCCCAACAGTTTTTGTTAAATAGTGAGCTCTTAGCCCAATAGTTGGACTTTTTAGTTTATCAAACACTAAATTACTATCTTACTTGCTACTATATTGTTTACCTAAATGTATTCCACTGAACAAATCATAGAAACAATCAATCATTTCATTAAAAATAATGATAACAATGAAACAATATACCAAAATTTATGGAATAGAGCCAAAGCAGTACTTGGAGGAAAAAATCATATCTCTAAACAGTTACATCAACAAGAGAGAAAGAGCAGATTAACAAATTTGGCATACCAACTAAAAAACAAATTAGAAAACCAACAAACTAAAGGAGAGATGAGCAAAAATGAAAATTTTAAAAATTGAACCAGTAAATAAAATTAAGAGCTCACTTTTTGAAAAACCAATAACATTGATAAAGCATTGGCTAATTTTATTTTTTTTAAAGAAAAATGAAAAAAGTGAATTTATAACCAATGAAGATGAAATAAAAGTAATTATTAGGAGCTATTTTGACCACCTACATCACAATAAAACCAACAATTTAAATGAAGTGAATAAATATTCAGAAAAATATAAATTGGTCAAATGAACAGAACAGGAAATAGAGTACTTAACCCTTTCTGTTTTAGAAAAAGACATTGAAGAAGTCATAAGTGAAGTCCTCAAGAAAAACAAAACCCTAGACCAGATAAATGAATTTACAGACAACTTCTACTGAACATTTAAAGAAGAATTAATTCCTATATAAACAGTTTTTTAAAAAATAGATAAAGCAGGAATCCTACCAAATTCCTTTCTGTGATACAAATAAGGTCTTGCCACCTAATCCTAGGAGAATCAAAACAAAGAGAGAAAACCACACACCAATTTCCCTAATGAATACCGATGCAAAAATGTAAGTGAAATACATTATCAAGGAGATTACAGCAATATATTGAAGTGACCTGGCTTCAATTATGCCATGAATACAGTGCTACTTCAAGATTCAGAAAACCATAAGCATAAGTGACCACATAATTAACTAAAAAAGAAAAATCAAGGTTATTACCATTGACACTGAAAAAGCTTTTGATAAAATAAAATACCTTTTCCTGTTAGAAATACTAAAAAGCAGAGGAATAAATAGAACTTTCTTTAAATGATAAGTAATATCTATCTAAAACCAAGAGCAAGCATTATCTGTAACAGGGATAAGGTAGGAAACTTTCCAATAAAATCACAGGTGGTGGAAGGATGTCTATTATCATTATTACTATTCAACAATTTGCTAGATATTAGCTATGCTAGGTAGAGCAATAAAAGAAGAAAAAAATTGAAGGAGTAAATGAAGAAATAAAACTATAACTTTTTGTAGACACTATGATGATTTACTTAGAAAACCCTAGAGATAGATTTTTTTAAAAAACCCACTAATTGAAAAAATGAACAACTATAATGAGGTTGCAAAATATAAAATAAACCCACCCAAATCATCAGGATTTCTATATATTACCCACAAAACCCAACAGGAAAAGATGAAAAAAGAAATTCCATTAAAAATTGTTGTGGCCTAATGTGAGAGCAGCTAGACACTTACCCTTCTAGGGTCTTGGACGCACATCGGACACAGCCAGCCGTGTTCTTGGAATAAGAGTCAGGAGCCCATGGAAAGGGAGAGATGAGTTCCTTTATTACAGCACGTATGCTGGTTACATTACTCCCCTTTTTTGCAGCCCCCCAATTCCCCTTATAGCCCTTGTTCTTGGCTGAGTTCAGCAATAATATAGTAAATGTGTAGCTGGGCTCTTGCAATCTAAGACAAGGTGCAGTTGGAGACAATCACGGAGCTCTCTACACGGTATAGAGCTTATTGCTTGGAGCATCTGGTTTTCAAACATCAACCTCCTCAGGTGCCACAAAGCCTGCATGTCCAGAGGCCTGTACATGCCAGACAAAGGTTGCCAGAAGTATAGCCGTGTTTCCAGAATGCTACATGTCTCATGTACTATACATGAGGAACTACACGCTATATTTCCAACAAAAAATAGCTATAAATAGTATAAAATACTTGAGAGTCTACCTGCCAAGATATACATAGGAGTTATATGAACACAATTACAAAACACTTTTTACACAATATCTAAAGAATTGGAGAAATATTAATTGCTTAAGGGTAGGCTGAACTAATATAATAAAAATGACAGTACTACCCAAATAAATTTACTTATTCAGTACCATGCCAATTGTTTTATCAAATAATAAATTTATAGAGCTAGAAAAAAATAATAAAATTCATCTGGAAGAACACAAGATACAGAATATCAAGGGGAACAATGAAAAAAAATGAAAAAGGTATCCTAGCAGTGTACCAGTTGTCAGAAAATACTACAAAGGCATAATCATCAAAATGATTTGGTACTGGGTAAGAAATAGAAAGACTACTGGTTGATTCAGTGGGTCAGAGCACTGGGCCTGGGGTCAGAAAGACTTGAGTTCAAATTGCTCAAATTAGCTATGTGACCAGGGCAAATCACTTAACCTCTGTTTGTATTAATCCACTGGAGAAGGAAGTGGCAAATCACTCCAGTATCTTTGCCAAGAAAATCCTATGGACGGTATTGGTGTGCTATGGTCCACAGGGTCATGAAGAGACAGATTGAACAACTGAACGGCAACAAGAAATAGACTGATCAGGGAAATACATTAGGCATACAATTCGCAGAAGCAAATGAGTACAATAACCATTGTTTGATAAACCCAAAGATTCCAGCTATTGGGCTAAGAATTCACTATATGACAAGAACTGCTGGGAAAACTGGAAACTAGATGTAGATCAACATTTCACACCAGATAGCAAGATAATCTTAAAATGGGTACACAATTTAGACATAAAAGGTAACATCATAAGCAAATTAGTGGAATGTAGAAGAAATTACTCCTCAGATCTATGGTTAGGGAAGAGTTTGTGACCAAAAGAGAGACAGACAGACAGACAAAGACAGAAAGAGATATTCACAGGCACTAAAATGGTCATTTTGATTACATAAAAATAAAAAGACTTTACACAAACAAAACCAAAGCAGAGACTGAAATTACTAAGATCTCAAGAAGAAAATTCAAAGATCTTGAACATAAGCAGATAGAACAACAAAGAAAAAAATTAACTGAAGAAATATGGCCTACATCTAATAAACAATTTTAGGCATGAATAAATATTGCAAAAGAAAGGAAAATGATCCAACATTTGATGACACAGAAGACCTGTGGAATGTGAAGAGAACATGGACCCACAATACACTGTTCCTGAATGGTTCAAAAGAGAAATGAGACACTTAACCCCAACTACCCTGCCTTTCCTGCTCTAAAAAGCAAAGAGAGAAAGAGAGAGAGAGAGAGAGAGAAAGAGAGAGAGAGAGGGAAATGAGAAGTATGAGTGCAGAATTAATGTCCTGCACAGCAAAAATAATGCACAGAATAGAAAAACTAAATTCTGCAGTGGCAAGTCTCACCAAAGACACAAAAGAGAGCATAATAGATTGTGCTCTACAAACACTGAAGTGAAAAAAAATCTAGAAGAAGAAAAGCCAAAAAACAATAACAGTAAAACAATATTCTCACTATGCAAACAAAACATACTAATTTTGAAGACAGAATGTGTAGAGACACCCCAAGGATCATACATTTCCCAAAAGAACATTAAAAAACAGAACCCTTAATGTAATAATGCTGGAAATAACTCAAGAAAACTCCCTGAAACTTGTGAACATAGAAAATGAAATACCAATGTAAAAAATTAATAGATTATGTTGGAAATAATTCAATTATACCTTTCTGAAAGAAACTTAAAATGAAAACTCCTGGAAATGTCATAGCCAAATCTAGAGCTTCCAGGCATAAAGGCAGATAAAAAGAATTTAAGCAATTATAATAGCTATCATTTATATTGTGCTTTGAGATTTTCAAAGTGCTTTGCAAATATTGTCTCATTTATCCTGAAAAGTAGATATTATCATTCTCATTTTATAGATGAAGAAATTGAGGTAGAAAAAGGTTAAATGTCCTGTCCGTGCCTCAGCTCCCAAGTGTCTGAGGTATGATTTGAACTCATGAGTCCAGCACTCTATCCATTGTGCCACCTTGTTGTCAAGAACCACAGTCAGGAACTCACATAATCTGTCAGCTACCAGTATAAAGGAGAAGGGATTTTGCAATACAATATTTTAAATGCAAAAGGAGAAAAGATTATAACCAAGAATAATTTGCCATGTTTTACTATTTTCTTTATCTCCCATAAAAAATAATATTCTTATTCATTAGCACATGCATAAGAGTGAATTCAGTGGGTGGGTATATTCCAAATTTGGGGCTTGGCAGGTGTCATGCCAATGCAATATTCACAGCACCCATAATTATGATCAAGACTGTGACTATAAATACGCATGACATTTGATCACAAAATATACCAAACTCTCTATAGAGAGGACAGAACTGAAGCATTTATTCAGATACCAGAAAACCAAATCCCAAAACCAGTAAGCTGATTTCATTATAGTACCAAAGATATTAAGAAGTCATAACATTGAGAACCATAGCATCCTTCAACCTTCCCACAAACCAGTATTAGATCAATATCTACTCACAAGCCTATCTGATTCCTTGCCTGAGCTCCTCTCTCTCCCACTGTCTTGCTAGCTCTGATGACCAGCTTCCTGTGGACTCTGTTTCCCTTCAGCAAACTCCTCCCACCACAGGCTCCATGTGACTACATTCAGCCTGTTAGGTGGCAGAGTTTACTTTCAAAGCAGGGAAGGTCTTCAGATTCCCCCCTAGCTCTATTAAGGGGAAGGGGAGATCTTCAAATGAATGGCTCTTCCCATTCCCATTATAGCAGGGAAGGTCAACAAGAGTCTAAGCGGGCAATGGACTCCAGTGCCTTCTTTCTGTTACCTTAAATTTAGTGGTGGTGGTAGTGGTTGTCCTTGGTTCTCAAAGAGGACCAAAATGTCATCATTATACCAGAGTCAAGTTACAGTGTGTCAAAGTGTGGCTAATCAGACCAATACAAACTCAGAATGCTCTACCACAATTGGGACACAAATAGTCCTTGTGAACATTTGGGGTGTATTCTCTAAATCTGCACATCTCATATTTCTTTTGAGCTACTTTGATCCTGTCTTGCTTATAGAACACAGCACCTTCTCTGAAGTGGGCACACCATGCTGAATGATTCTGTGCCAGTGTCTCCCATGTCACATAATCAATTCCAAAGTCCTTAGGAGAGACCCAAGAGTGTCCTTGTCTCACTTTTTCTGACCACCATGTGAGTACTTGCCCTATGTGAGTTCTCCATAAAATAATCTTTTGGGCAAGTATATGTTTGGCATTCAAACAATGTGGCCAGCCCAACAGAATTGTGCTCTCTGCAGTAGAGTTTGAATGCTCAGCAGTTTAGCTCAAGAAAGGACCTCAGTGTCTGGCGTCTCATCCTCTCATCCTGTCAGGTGATCTTCAGAATCTTGCTAAGACAATACAAATGGAAGTGTTTCAGTTTCCTGGCATGGCACTGGTATACTGTCCACATTTCACAGACATGCAGCAATGAAGTCAGTACAACAGCTCTGTAGACCTTTAGTGTGGTCTAATACCTATTCTTTCCCACACTTTCCTTTGGAGCCTCCCAAACACTGAACTAGCTCTGGCAATTCTTGTGTCAACCACATTGTCAATGTGTATGATCCTGGAAAGTATATTTCCAAAGTAAGTGAACTTATTCTCCATATTCAAAATTTCTCCATTTGCTGTAACTGATGGTTCCACGTATGTATGGTGTGGTGGTGGCTGATGGAGCATCTGTGTTTTCTTGGTGTGACTCGTTAGGCTAAAATTAGCACAAGCAACAGAGAGTGGATCCCTCTTTGTTGCCTCTCCCCTTCAGAGGCTGCATTGAGTACCCAATCATCTGCAAAGAAAAAGTCATGTACCAATACTCACTCCACTTCAGTCTTGGCTTGTGGCCTTTTGAAGTTGAAAAATTAAAATTTGTCATGTATATGTTTTGTTTTGTTTTTTTTGTTTTTGTACATATGTTTTGTCTATATGTTTTGTTTTGTCTCCCTCATTAGACTGTGAACTCCTTGAAAGGAGAAACTTTTTTTTTCCTTTCTTTTTATCCCATCAGCTACTCTGCTTGTTTTTTACTCTAGAAAAATCATGCCTCTCCCAGGAAAAGCTGATTACCAAAAATTTCGTCATCATGGAGACTGATTCAGCTTTGAAACTCAACACCATCCTCAGCTGCCTCTCCTGGACTGGAGGACTGGAGGACTGGAGGAATGAGCTATAAACTCCTCCCAAAGTCTCCCCTTCATAAGGGCTTAGAATTTCCCTCTCAAATTGATTTCCCACAGGCTCCTCTGCTTGATTTCAGCTCTGTCAATGTGAACATATGACTACTGGGTACCCTCTGCCCCTACCTCACCCCCCACTTTTTCTAGCTTCCTTTTATCTTCCTCCATTAAATTATAAACGCCTTGAGGGCAGGGGCTGTATTTCTCATTTGTATCCCCAGTGCTTAACACAGTAGCTGGTGCATATTAGGTGCTTGAATGTTTATTGGCACATAGTAAGTGCTTAATAAATGTTTATTTATTAAGTTTCACTGACTGTGAAGAGAGCAGTAGTGTTGAAGTAGTTCACCAATAGATTAAGATGGAGAAAAGAAAAGAGGTTGTAGAGGTGATGACTGGGGGAAAAGTGCAGGTTTGAATGGGATTGGCTGTCGTAGTGAGGAAATTAATATTATGCTGAATTATTTAATAAGCAATACTGCTCTGTAACCCATCCCCATTTTGTCAAACCTCATTTCTCAGCCTAGCTCAAAATGAGATTTCTTCCAGTCCACACTAAAGGCAAGGCTGAGGAATGTGATCACTTTTAGCCCCTCAGGCACTGGCTTTCTAACCAGTTTAAAGGGAGACCCTCACTTCTGTTTATTATAAACAGAAGAAACTGCTTAGTCTGAATCCTTCCCTAGGAGATGACTCTCCCGTGCTTACTTCTGTTCATCAAAGTTGAAGGTGACTTGGTCTCCAAAGGGAAGACTAACCAGGTGGATCCTGATTGGGCTGGATATGTTTTTATAGCCTAGATTGCTAGAAGCAGTTGAGTTTCTTAAAGCAATTAATAGTGAGAGACGTGGTGTGATCAGCCACACCTGAAGTCAGCCCACTTTCCCCAGCTACAACTACTCATAAGACTTTTCTACCACTGCCTCCCCCTTCCTTTGGGGTTCCAATAAATATAATCTTTTCAGTCCCATTGTGGTCACTGACCTATTCAGTCAAGGGCAGTTTGACCTATTTTATTAATAGTTATATGTTAACTATTAACAAACTCTTATCATGCCAGGAAAACTAGCCTCAGTTTACCTTTGTGACACTTTTGCATATACCACAAAGGCGAGGATGAAAAACAAGGTTAGAGGCTATAAAACAGATTACGACGAGATGAGAGATTTGCAGGGTTTGTGAACATGAAAGGAGAACATTTGAGGGTGAAAGAAAGATCCAAAATATGACCATTTCTGTGTGTACCTAAGGTGAAGTAGAAAAAATAGGCTATGGGAAATTATTAAATTGAGGAACTGGGAAGTCAGGGTGCTTGAAGAAATATAGATACATACATGTGATGAGGCACTAGCTCTGGGAATGCCCTTGAACTTGGATTGAATCTTCCCGGTTGATGAGGCCTTTGCCTGAGGCCATAAGCTTTTCATTAAAGCTCCCCCCAAATCTCTGTTACTAGCCTAGCCCTTCGTAGTCCAGCTAGTCCCCACACTTGATCTTCTCAAAATATCTATACCCAAATCTGTTCCTTTGTCTCTCATCTCCACGTACTCAGCCTCCAGGTACTTCCCACCCTCAATCCCATTACTGGAGTCTGACCTCATTTGACTCCTCCTGAAGACCCTCTCCAAACTCCTCCTCTAGACCACTCCCTAGATTCCTCCCACAACCTTTCTGTATATAAGACCCCTTCTTGCCTCCATAAGAGAACAAAGCCAGAGAATTATCTAGCACAGACTTACTGTGTCAAATTATTCTGGCCCACTTATCTAGTACAAGCATCACAGACACCAAGGCTCCTTAAGAGTCCACTATAGTGAACCTTTAATAAGCTTTGCCTTACTTTGGCTGAGAGAAGACTTGGGTCAAAGTCATTCAGCAGGACTCAGCGTGTTGGTATTTTAGAGTCTAGAGCACCCCTAACTTTAAACCTCAACATTTTATGTTTCTCTGGCCTCAACATATGGAAGTCCCTTAGTATGAGTGCAGGAATTTGGTTGGACAAAGACTATGAGCCAGTCACTGAACTCATTGAGGAAGGAAGGAAAGAGCAAAGACCTAGACCAGCTGAGCAGCACAGTGACTTGTAGTCAGCTTTGTGAGGCCCTTCTAAAGCAAGAGGGGACAGAGAGACCCTGCAGGACTGGAGTTTTGAGTTGCTTTGACCACCTGCATCCTGTGTGTCTCACTACCTACTTTGTAACTACTATCCTTCCTATGACATTCAATAAATGTCTTTGCTAACTGAGTCTGCTAGCTCATTAAGGGGAAGCCTGGTTGGGGGTCACAGAACAATATTTAGGAGGATAATGACCCACAGCAATTGTCCCGCAAGGATGGTAATAATTGGGTAAGACTCAAGAAGGTTGTTATACATATTGAAAAGCCTGGAGAACAGAGAGATGAGGTCTATTTAGTTTTCTAAATACATAAACTAGCACAAAGAAAAATACTAATTAAACACAATAGTTTTGATGGTGATGGTAAGTAGGAAAAGAAGGAAAAAACCCCAGCGTCCCCAAATATTAAAAGAAGATAATAGCTAACATAATAATAGTGATTGCTAACATTTATGTCATGCTTACTATGAGCCACGTGATCCTCACAACAACCTGAGAAGTGGGTTTTCTTATCCCATTTTATGTGAAGAAACTGAGGCAAACAGATGACTTGACCAGGGTGACACAGCTAGTAAGTGTCTGAGACCAGATTTGAATTTAGGTTGAATTTAGAACCTTAGGTCCAGCCCTCTATACACCGCTCCATGTAGGAACATTATTGATTCAAACTAATTCATAGTATCATAAAATCTTAGCTTCAGGCTCATTAGAGGTCACTTAGTCAATTATCCAAAGCAGGGAATCTCTTCTGCAATATCCCTGAATGAGTGTGTGTGTGTGTGTGTATACATTTGTCTTTACCTCATATTAAATTCCAACTATATCTCTCTTCCCTCTCCTTCCCAGTTAGTTCAAAACCAAAAATGCTTTTTTTAAAAAAGAAGTAACCTTAGAAACAAAAGTGTAAAAAAAAAGAAACGCACAGTTCAGCAAAACCATATCAACCCTATATGACAGTATAGGACACTTTTTTTAAGTGTTCACAAAACAAGTTAAAAATCCACTCTACAGATGTTTCAAAAATATAAATAATCTTTATAAACATTAAAGATATTTTTCAGGATTGATACACATATTTGACCTCATTCTTATCGTTTCAAGAATTTTAAAAATCTGAGCTAAAAATGTGGTTACATTTTTCTCCTTACAAGTTCTTTTCAGTAGTTTTATAGCACTTATTCAAACTCTGTCTTCTCTTCTTTTTCCCCCCTCTTCTAGCTGTGAAGTAAGAGTACAAAATTAATAATATGCTTTAGTGAAATGATTTACTTTAAGATATATTTTGAAATTCAGATCCAGTCATTAAACTTTTTTTCTTTATCCAATAACTATTTCTTATATCTTCTTCCTTTATAGGTTTACTGTTCAAAAAGGTACAAAAGAAATAATAAAATGTAATGGATCTAAAAACACAAAACTCTTTAGACACAATTACTATAAAATCAAGAATTCATTTTCAAATCACAGGATCATTACCGCTCTTTGTCACTGCATTTTGCATAGATTGTATATATTGCTTAGGAGCCTGCTTCCAAGATTTGGAAGGTACACATTTTAATATTGTTTTTGGAACCTGATTTTATTCTCCTCTTATCATCAAAATATCAAAGAGAACCACTGACCACCTCTCTCTACTCTTCCATTTTCCACTTGAATCACACTTCTGTGGAGCTCCAAAGTAGAATCCCTGTCCTGAAGCCCATGTGGTTAATTATTAGAAAAATTTCCTACAACATTTTTCTAGTGTTCTAGGGAGCCTGCTTTGGTGGGGCCACTTATCCCCTCAAACCAGCTGAAAATATATATTGAAATGTTTACAAAATACAATCTTAAAAGTTTTATCATTAAGAAGAAAAACTATTGACAACATTTTTAAAGCATCAAGGCATTTTTTGAAAGTGTACATACTTGACTTTGCAGTTTCTCTCCAGTATTCTCTCCAGATTTCTAATAAGTTTCTAGCTATTTGAGAGCATGTCATTTTTTTAATTCTTTTTTCCATATTCTTTTTTGGTGCTTGCATGTTGTTCGTCTGCGAAACAAGAGAACATAAAATGAATATTAATATTCAATTTCTAAAGTTATCTTTTTATAGCTTTAAGAACATTTGACCCCCAACAGGCACCTTATCTAGTCTCAGACACTTGTTAGCTGTATGGCCCTTGGGCAAGGTGCTTAACATCTCTACACCTCATCTTCCCCATCTCTGTGATGGGGATAATAAGAGAAGCTATTTTGAAACACAAATGAAATAATGTATATAATGCATGTCGCAAACCTATATAAAACTATGTAAATGTCAGTTTTTGTTGTCTTTTTATTTGGTGATCTCCAGATGGAAAAGGAACAATAAAAAGAGTAAAACAGGCCACTTCAGAGTCATCTTGGTCTAAAGATCCTAACAGAGTAGGGTGTGGAATCAACTGAATATTTTAGAGCTATCGGAAGTTTGTTGTAAGACTTTTGGGGTTCCCATGAGTCTATTCTAAAAACAGATTTAAGCCTTCAGGTCAGTCCTAGAATTGATCTTGCCACCCCAGGTTTCTCCCAGGGATTCGTTGGATCCTTCAGGTCTTTTTCCATACAGAACAAAATTTCCAGGGTGTTGTTATGACTTTGATTACTGTATTTAGATCAGTTTCATTCTGTCAATGGTCATTTGCTCCAATCTATCTAAACCTGAACCATCTTTCAAAGGCCAGCTTAAGGTACACTTTCTTCATGAAATCTCCCTTAACTGCTCTGATTCTCCTCAGAACTCCTATAGCATTTATATTATGAATCATACAACTTGTCACTTAACTGTATACTGTTTACTGATGTTTAGTAAATAATCACACACCCCTCTCCCTGATCTGAGGACAGTATTTTGCATGTGCCAAGAGCCCCAAAAGTACTTGTATCCCAGCTAGCATATAGCAGGTGATCAGTAAATATCTGACGAATGGATTGGCTGACCTACTCTTCTGTTCTAAAACATGTTATTTAGGAATTCAAAAGCCTCCAATAATTTCTCTGTGTATGACTTCATTTTAATCATCTTGATTCATTGTTTCCTGGATTGTAGTTCCATTCTACTATTAAAGCTCCACTTCAGTGGCTGATCTAGCCGAGCTCAGAGTGGAAGAACTCATTTCCAGAGAATTAGTCAAGAAGTGATTTTTTTAACCATAATAATTCATAAAATCATTAACTAATGCATGGAAATACAGCCACACTGGTGAAATGTAACTTTTTGAGTATTAAAGATATAGTGCTATTGGTCTTAATCTCTCCCTTGGACTTGGAAATATTAGTATGAAGAATCATCTAGGATTGCTTCTTCTTAGACTGTATCATGGTCTTACTGGCACTTCATCAGTCTCTTTTCCTTAGTACCGTCATTGGCCTGTTCCATCTCGGAAAATTCGTTTCAATCCATAAAGGTTTCTGACTGCTTGATATATGAAGACTGGGTTGGACAACCTTTATATAGAATTGAAAACCAAATAGATCTTCAACTGATTTGGTTCCTGACCCATGCCTGAACCACTCTAGTTTCTGGATTTTGTTTCACAATTTTGCTATAATAAGGGGAAGGGAATAAATATTTATTTTGTACTTACTGGCAGCACAGGGGCAGCCAGGTAGAGCAGTGAATAGAGGCCTGGGCCCTGGAGTCAGGAAGACATCTTCCTGAGTTCAAATCAGGCCTCGGATACTTTCTAACTGTATGACCTTATGCAAGTCAAGTTACCCTGTTTACCTCAGTTTGATCATCTGGAAAAGGAGCTGGAGAAAGAAATGGCAAACTATTTCAGTATCTTTGCCAAGAAATTTCACCCCAAATGGACTCTTAAAGAGTCAGATGTGACTGAACAACAAGTTACATGTCTTAGCCAAGTGTTATATATGAAATAGATAAAAATAATAAAAAATATTATCTCATTTGACCTTCACAACAGTCCTGTGAAGTGTTATTATTATCTCCATTTTACAGTAGAGGAAACTGAGGCAGAGGTTAAGTCGCTTCTTCAGAGTCACCGTGTCAGAGGTTGAATTTTAATTCAGATTTTCTTGACTCCTGGCTCAGCACTGGCCACCTAGCTGGCTCTATGGAAGGTTGAAAATGTACTCAGATGGCAGGGTGTGGGAATAATAACAGCTCATCTTTGTTAAACTCACAATACACTTTCCTCAAAGTAGTCCTGTGATGCAGATTGGGCAAGAGTTAACTCCTTTTACAAATGAGGCCTGTGTCACACTGGCCAATAAAAGGATTTGGACACCAATCTTTGGCTGCTAGCTCCAGAGCTCTTTCCATTACTACCACACTATTTCTGACTGATTGATGGAAAGATATTACCAGTCTGCACATTCCCAATTGCAGCTTTACATTTTGACAAGCACCATTAAAATGCCAATTGTTTTGAATGTCATGACATTATATTTATAGTCTAACCAGTTCTTCCCTTCTACGCTTCCAGTCATATCCTAAAACAAGGCTGTTCAAAGAGAAGCCATGGGCATGGGTACTCCTTGAGGTCACATTCTAAAAGGTGGCACAAATTATTAACTAGGAATATTCTGCTGGTACTAGACTTGTTTAGCATTGTAATTATCTATGTGCTTAACCAAAGACCATGCGGATTTCATGAGGGCATTTTGTGCCTTATCTATGCTTTATATTTCCCTATCACCTAGTACACAGTGGGTACTTGATAAATGTTCATTCAATTGAATTGTTAGTCTTTTTTAATCCTAAAATTATCTTTGTTTCATTCCCCTGCAGACTGCACCACTAATTTTTCCTTCCTTCTTTCCCTATCTTCTTCCTTTCCTCTTTCTTTCCTAGAAAAATATGTGCAAAATACTGCTGTGTTTTAGGAAAGAACTGAGCTTTAAAATACACACAAGCCTGCAACACAACCACAAGCAATTTTCAAAGCTCCTGACTGTCTAATTCAGAGGAACGTTGAAACCTGTACAGCTTCACTGAAGGTTAATAAAATGGAAAGTGTGACAGATTAGACTCTCTTAAGGTTTAAGCCACAGATTTGGAGTTGGGAGGGATTTTAGAGACCATTTTATCCCACCCCCTCCTTTACAAATGAGGAAACTGCACCTTTCCAGGTAAAGTAAGGTAACTTACCCAGTGTCATGGTGTGTCTTAATGTGCTTAATGCCTGTAGGCCCAATTGTAGCAGCAGAGCTGGAAGTCTCACTGAAGACCTCCAAAGCCACACATTTTTCACTCTACCACCCTATCTCCTTCATTAGTTACCCTCAGGAGTACCAGTTGATCTAGCTGGGAGAATATACCCTCCAAAACTGTAGTTCTGCATTTCCACAGCAGGTTCAATCCACTTTCTATTCAGCACACAATTAAAAGGTCTTGAAACCAGTTATTGTTCAGTGTTAGATGGAGGGTGCTGAGAGAGGGAGGAAGGAGAGCAGAAGAAAAACAACTCCTTTGTAGAAGCACCAGGTCAGAAATTCCTGTTCAGTTAGTACTGCATAAGGATTAGCCCCAAAGCTTAAGGTATGGATGATGGAGGGCTGGACCCCCATCGACGCCAGCCTGTACCTGATTTCCCTGGAAGACTGGACAATAATTCTTCAGGGCAATGCGAGTCCTATTCACGAAATCTTCAACAGTTTC